>PVIU01000380.1:178301-336518 GCA_004026605.1 Ondatra zibethicus | reverse complement strand
TTAAACAAAGACATCGAGGCTTCCATTATAGGGGAACAGGAAGTGAGTGCATGTTCCAGGAGCTTGAGGGGAAGAGACAGGAACCAAGGGTTTTCTGGTTACACAGAGTGCACAAGCAGGAACCCCCTGTGATGCTGTCTGTGTGGACAAGGGTCAGACCCCAACCTCTGCTTCCCATGAAGAGATCTTCCCTAGACAGTAAGGATGGCATGTCACAGGAATCCTGTTGATAGCCACTGCTGGCTAACACAGATCCCTTCACGATGTCAGTCCCTTGACAGGGGGCAGCCTTTCACATTCATTCCCATCCTCAGAGACGTTCAGTTTCTCTAACAACCAACTCAAAGGTTGGCCATGGTGGCACACGCCTCTAATCCCAGCACTCAGGAGGCAGAGGCAATTGGATCTGTGTGAGTGCAAGGTTTGTGTGGTCTACATAATGAGTTCTAGGCTAACCAGGGCTATGTACAGAGACCCTGTCTCAAACAAACAAAAAACAAAAAAACCCTATAAAATCACACACACACATACATGCATTTGCATGTGTGTGCACACGCAGACACTTAAGTGGGATATCTTACTTTCACCCCCATATGAAATATCCAAGGTTCCCAGGTGTTAGGCCACTTCCTTTTTCTTCCCTATGAGACAGGGTTTCTCTGTGTAGCCCTGGCTGTCCTAGAACCCACTCTATAGACCAGGCTGATCTCTACTCACAGAGATCTGCTTGCCTCTGCATGCTAAGTATTGGGATTAAAAGCATGCACCAACCCAGACTGACTTTTTTTTTTCTTTTTCTGAAACTAGGCCACTTCCAAGGTCCTTCTGCCAAGGAAACATTAGCCCTTCCTTCTACACAAGCTTTCCTGTCCACTGACTCCCTGAGGAGGCCTATACTTCTTAATTCCTTCATCTCTTCACAGAGGGATCAACCGGGAAGCATGGGGGACTCTGGTGTAGACAGGGCTGTTCGCTTGCTTTGGTTTTCTTAGACAGGGTCTTAGACAACATAGACTACCTCAGACTCACTCCACAATAAACAACAACCCAGCTCCCGAGTATTGCTATTAGGGCATGTGCTGCCTCACACTGTCAGGCTGTGGGCTCTCGCTATCCTCTGGGTTTGAGCAATGACTCTTTCCTCTTGAACGAAGTGTCCATGGCGTGTGAGTGGCTGTACCTGTATCTGGTGAGCACTGCCATTTCCTCAGCCAGTCCAGTGGCGAGCACATGCTCCATCACTATTGGATGGGGTACAGGGGCTGGCTCAGTAAACTGCTTGCTCAAAGGACGAATGTCCCAGAGAGACATTTGAGCAAGGCCTTGCTTTTCCTTTGGGTATAAATAATGAGAGCTGTGAATTTTTAAACACAATGAGAAATGACTCAAGAATAAACCTTCATTTGTCTCAGGAGCTGCAAGCGTCATAGTTACATAATTATTGAAAGATGGAGCATTTAGTGTAAAGTGGGTTGGCAGAAGTTGATATTTATCTCCTGGATGGTAAGATGCCGCCTGTGTCCAGGGAATCACATAATCATCTCTTCTTACACTCACTGGGATCTTTGGTGTCCACCCGGTCACGTCTCTCTTCACATCTCAGGTTAGAACATCTAAGCAATCAAGAATGGCAATGCACCCAGGTGCTAGTGGTGCACACTTTTAATCTCAGCACTCAGGAGACAGAGGCAGCAAAATCTCTGTGAGTTCAAGGTTCCAGGACAAACTCCAAAGCTACACAGAGAAACCCTGTCTCGAAAACCAAACCAAAACAAAAACAAACAAAAAGTAAGACTGGTAGTGCAATCTGTAGTCTAGCATTTGGGAGGCAGAGGCAGGAGGATCTCTGTGAGTTCAGAGCCAGCCTGGTCAATATAACAAGTTCCAGTCCAGCTAGGGATACATAGTGAGGCCCTGGTCCCAATCATTACAGTAACAATGAAAAGGACAAGAACCACGTGTGAGCAAAAAACTCAGGGCTGGCATCCAGGATGGATCCTGAGGGTACCGGGAGGACCTCCAGGAAACACACGGCCCTGAGAAGTGGCTGGAAGGCCACAGGGCAGCGGTGGCTGTTGTTACTGTTGTTTTGTCCTGGTTGGTCGTTGGTTTGAGACAGAGTTTCACTGCATAGCCTAGATTAGGCTTGAAATTGCTATATACCCCAGCCTATCCTCAAATGCACAATGCCCCTGCCTCACTCAGCCTTTTCTCAGCCTCCCAAGTGGATAGAGAGCAAGCCTGTGCTCCCATGCAGAGCTGCATAGGGAGTGAATGTGTGTGTGTGTGTGTGTCTCTCTCTCTGTATACAGAGTGGTGCTCTACCTAAGCCTAAACTATCTACAAAATCACAATCCTCTGTCTCGGCCTCTGCAGTGCAGGAACCATAGGCCTCTCCCTATAGGAAGTGTCTGTGGGGGAAGCAGGTGTTCTAGCCACCTTTCCTGCCTATTTGTTTGTTTTTTCTTTAATGTCCTCTAACTCCTAATTCTCCTGCCTCCACTTCCCAAGTACTAGTGAAAGACCCTAAATGCATTTGTAAGGTCCCTCAACCCTGAGACATTTTTCTAAAACCTTACACTCACTCTCTCTCGGGAACAGGACAGTCGCCCACACACACATACTGGACTGCTCATCCTCCTGTGTCCTTGAGAATAATCTTCAAGCATAACTCCATTCTGGGAACTGAGGCAAAGACAACCCACAGATGTTGACTCAGTTCCTGATGTATTGATTCAGTCACTGGATCAAGGTCAGGATGGCTCACAGATGCTCCCTGTCACCTCACCCAATCACACAGCTACTCTCCTGCCCTGGCACAGACCAATCACTGATAGTAACCCTTTAAATAAGCCAATCCAATTAGTTGGAAGACAACCCTCAGGTTCCCCCCTTGTTTCTGTGGCTTTTTGCTTTAAAAGATGGGCTAAAATAACTATCGAATGTCCTTCATATCCCGAACCTGAAGGACCCTGTCGTGACAGAATACAAATCCTCTTGCTTTTGCATCAATTGTGGTTGTGTGAGTGGTGTCTGGAGCAACTCCTCCCTGATGTTTGGACTTCTAGTCCAACACTAGGATTACAGGCATGTTGGGGGGCATTTGCATGCCATGGTTATGCATGTAAAGGTCAGAGGACAACCTGGAGGAGTCAGTTCTATCCTGTCTTCACTTGGTTTCTGGGGATCAATCTCAGAGCAACAATGTAAGATGGGGAGTCTCAAAAGACCAGAGACCCAGCCCAGGCCTGAGGATGTAGCTAAGTGGTAGTGTGCTTGCCTAGAAGTTAGGCATAATACCTGTCTCATAATATTTATACTGTGCTTTTCTTCTTTTAATTTATACAAACACATGAGCGGGTCACATTTGCTAAAGGGAGAAAGTAAAAGGCAAAACAAAGGGGAAAAAACAAATAGCAAAACATCACTAACAATAAAAAACCTCAAACTATGTACTTGTTACAAATACAGTAAAATAACCTGTAAGTACTAGCTAGAAACAAATACTGCTTTATCGCGTTTAATGATAACTGTAGTGGCATTTCAATTGCATTTTAATAAATGAAAATTGGCCAGAGATCTGGGAGTAAAACAGTCCCACTGCTCAGCGTTACAAACCAGGTTGGTAACACACACCTTTAATCCCAGTAGCCACAATGACATGAACGTTTAATCCCAGTAGCTACACTAGTTCCCAATCCCCATGGTGCATTCTTTTAACCCCAGCCCCAGAGAACAATATCAAATGGGGTGGGGGGGAGTGCTCTCAGTCTCATTCTGCGTTTCTGGGAGGCAGGATCGCCATTTCAGACAGTGGATGGCTGTTTTGCTTTTCAGATCTTCAAGTTAAACCCCAATTTCTCTCTCTGAGTTTTAATTAATCGTGCTTTAGCCAGACATTTATACTTCACTGTGTCTAAAACAACTGCAGCCAGGCAATAGTGTCACACACCCTTAATTCCAGCCCTGGGGAGGCAGAAGCAGGTAGATGCCTGTGAGTTCAAGGGCAGTCTGGCCTACAAAACGAGTTCCATGAATTATACAGAAAAAACCTGTCTTGAAACACCAAACCAAAACAAAACAAAAAGCAACTCTAGCGCTGGGCCACCTTCCCCGGTTGAAATGATGGTCAGTCACTCTTCCTTCTGTAGCTCAAAACCACAATATCCCTTGAAGCCTCCTCTTAGTCTCCATCTCTACTGTCCGCTGACAACCTTCCAAGTGTCTCTAGAATCCGACATCTCACTGCTTTACCCCCATGGCTCAAGCCCTGGACTGAGCCCTCATCACTCCTGTTTCTACCTTTCTCCCAGCCTCTTCCAGGCTTCACCCTGCAGTGCTGAGGATGGAGCCTCAGGCCTCACGCCTGCTGTGTACCGTTCCATAGTATCCCTGGCTGAGTCTTCTTTTTATTTTTGAGACAATATCTTCCTAATTTACCTGTGCTGGCTTTGAAGTTGCTCTATAGACCAGGATGACTTTGAGCTTCCTGCCTCCAGTCACCAGTGACAGGAAGAGCAGACCAGTGCCACCAGGTCCAGCTAACTCAGCTTTGTGTTTCAGTTTTAATTTACTTTCGGTTCTTCTACTCTCCCTCTTGTTTATTATTTTGTTTGGATTTTTTGTTTGTTTTGTTGGTTGGTTGGGACTCACTCTGTAGATGATCAAGCTTTGCCTTGAACTCACAGAGATGCACTTGACTCTGGCTCCCGAGTGCTGGGAGGCTTGAACCACCATGTCCAACTGATATTTTTGTTCTTTTTAGCATAGTTAAAGGAAAAGTAAAAAAGAATTCCCCAGAGTGGCATAGGCTCCATGGAATTCTAAAATTTTCTTTCTAGTTTGGTTGGGGTTTTTCCCCAAAGAGGGAGAACTGTTTTTGTTTTAAGACGGTCTCATGTAGCCTCATCTGACCTGGAACTTTAATCTATAGCCAGGACAACTTTGAGTTCTGGTGCTCTGGTCTTTGCCTTCCGAGTATTGAGGTCCTAAACACACAGGTGTAGCAAGAATAATAAAAACCCAGAGACTGATATTGAGGTTCGCCCAAAAACCAGAAAAGCAAAGCAGCCAATCCACTAAAGAAGTCTTACTTCTACCAAGGCTGGGTGACCAGACTAAGCCGACTAAATTGTCTAAACAGACTAAGCAGTCCAAGCCTTTCTCTCCTCCCATTTTTATATTCCCTCTAGTGCTGGGATTAATGGTGTGACTTCCTAGGACTGGCATTAAAGGTGTGAGCCACCAACACCTGCATTCGTTTCAGCATTGATTTTTAAGAGCCCAGGGTGGACTTGAACTCGCAGAGATCCATCTGCCTCTGTCTCCCAATACCTGGGATTAAAGGTGTGTGCCACCACTGCCTGATCTCTAGTGGTTTAGCTTTGCCCTTCTGATCTTTAGACAAGTTTTATTTCTTAAAACAAAACATCACTGTATGCAGGTTTTATAGACCTGGGGGTTTCTACTGAGGATTTGTGCATGGCAGATAAAAAATAAGCCCAGTGAACCAGTTCCCTACCTCTGCGTTTTGGTTTTCAGTCCTTAGATTTGCTCGGATGCCTTTAGTGAGATTTTAAAGGACGCATAGCTCTTGGTTTGCTGATGGTGGATGAAAAGAGATGGCTGAACCAGACACAGACTATAAGAAAGTCAAAACAGACTTGGTTACTTCCTCGCTCCTATTCTGCTTTTGATCTTATAAAACAGAGGCCCTGCTATGGCTCATCCTAGAAGACAATGGCTCTAGGAATAGCAGGACCACCCAAAAATTGGCTTGGAATGCTCTAATAAAAGAGCATAATTATTTTCTGAGCCTGAGGGCTGCCTATATGTATCTGTATAAGTCTTAGTACACCAATGGTAACTTTTTCTTCAAACAAGACAAAACAAAAAAGTAATACTTCTCCTTCATTCTCACATAAATATGGTGAAATTCACAGCACTGTGAAGAAGAAAAGATGGAAAAAAGAAGTCAGTGATTTCTTGCTTTAAGCAATGCCGCCTGTGCAGTGCATTGTGGGTATGTAAATGAGACTAAGTCGCCACCCTCAGGTCTCCGGGAATATTTTAAGTATTTCCTTTTTTTCCTGTGTAATGGTGTGGGCCGAACACCAGGGGGCAGTGCAAACCCCAGATTTCCGAAATGGAAACCTGCTCAGCTGTCTGAATTCAAATTGAACCCCGGAAGTGCAGTCAGTTGTAGAGCCCCTGTTATATGCCAGGCACTGGATTTCAACCTCGGCATTAATAAGTAAATAAACAACACCTCGAAAATGAGCGTAGTAGTACATTTTTCTTTTAACACAAAGGATTGTGCATTTGAGGTCCTTCCCTAAGACACTGGAATGTGTGTCAAGCACTGATAATGGGAAGTTCAAAGACACAGGGGCCAAACCCTGGAGGGTCGAGAGAAGGGCAGGAGGCACCAGAACTTGCCTCACCTAAGATTTCATTGGAATGCAATGAGAGACTGATACAACTAGACCGCTGTGCGGTTTAGTTTGCTCATTTGGGGTGTTTGGAACAGGGTCTTTGGTAGCCTAGGTTAGCCTCAATCTCTCCTTGTAGATGAAAATGACTTTAGATGAAAATGACTTTGAAATCGAGATCCTTCTGTCTGCCATTCCCTATTGCTGGGGCAACCGGCATAGGTCACCACATCAAACTTGGTTTGATTTTTCTAGTTGTTGTTGTTGTTACAGATAGGTGTGTTTTTGTTTGTTTGTTTGTTTATATAGCCTCTGTTAGGTGAGAACTTGAGATATAGACAAGGCTGACCTCGAACTCATAGAAATCTGTGAAAATTTTCTGCAGTTCGATAAGCGTCTCCGCCTATGCAATAATCCAAATCAAACCGAATTAGAAAAAGCCCAAATTTAATGGTTACCACACTCCTGGATGACTTTCCAGACTCCAGAGAGGAGAAGGGAAAGGAAGATGGGAAAACCATGTGCTTGTTCTCTGAGGGGCAGTTTAAATGACTTATGAGAGTGGTCTTGAGCATCTCTGGAGAGGGGTCGTTGTTTGGCTGACTTTCCCAGTGGCTGAGTCTAGACTGAGGCAACTACAGGGGATGGGGCTTGGGGTGGAGCCTCCAGCCAAACATTCCAGACTCTTTGGGTATAGGGGCACTGGTTCAAGTCTGGCTACTTCCGGCAGGCATGGGACAATGTGGGGAGGGGGAGAGGTGGGAGTTGGTGGACTCATGCTCAGTGGGAAGTGTGGGTAGAGAGGCATCCGGTTAACTGCCATCCTGGAGATCATAGGCATCTGTTTCTCAAGACAGATGAGAAGGCAGGTTGCTAGGAGAAAAAAATAGATTATCAGCTCTATGAATGTGGCTAGCCATGGGAAGGGTGTTTAACTGCCAGAAAGAATAGGACAGAGGAGTGCCCTGGTTGTACAGAAGAGGCAAAGGGGAATGAGTAGGACATGTGAGCAGATATTCCCTGTAAAAGCAGATTTCAGTTGCTGGGTAAGTGCCCATGTGAGCCTGGAGAGGTGGTACCAAGGGTGACGTCCCAGGGCTGGTACAGGTGCTGGAGAACCCTTTGCAGGTTGGCTTTGGCCCACACAGCAGGAGTGACCTGTAAAGTATGCTCGAAAATGGATGGATCAAAACAGGCTCTAGAGACTGTTGGTTTTCACCAAACCAGATTTCTTGACACAGCAGCAGAAGTTCTCCCAGGAACCTGCAGGTGTCTGTAAGACAGCTGGAACCGATTTACATCTCGGTGTCATAGCAAAAGACTCTGTTAAAAGGCATGGACATTTTAGAAGACAATTAAAAGAAATTGGAAACTCTGAACCGCTGAAGTTACATCTGAAACCTGTTAATTCTGGACTATGAAGCCTGTGAAAGAGACACATCTGTTTGTACTTTTAGCAGGAAACTTAGCTAATAAGATAATGAACTACCAGTACCCTAGTCACCAAACACCATCAGACAGATCTGAGAGGGATAAGTAGATGAGCAGAAGTGAGACAGTTTTTCCAGCTACCCAGGCAATCCCAAGTCTCTTTGTGGTCTTTGGAGAACACCAGTCTTAGAAGCAATACTTGCCTTCATCTTCTAAGACCTGGAGGCCTGACAGATTTTCCTGCGGTGGTAGGAAGGTCTACCTGTCTTGTCAGGATGCAACGATTGCTTTTCCCAGTGTTCTGTTGTCCATTCCAGGCAGTGTCTAGGCAGCCAATGAGGTGCTAGCCCGGACCATAAATTATTTCTCTTGACCAGACCCCAACATAAACTATCTCTCTCTTGACCAGTGTGGAGGCACAGGTATAAAGACACAACTCACATGGTTTTATCGGGAGGGAGGTTCTCCATGATCCCTCATGAAATCCTGAGTTCACATCCTGAAGAATTCCTCCGCTTTCTTCTCCAAACCACCTTATATACCAAAACATAAACTGAGGGAGAAATTCATTAGCATTCTGTTTCCTAGGTAACCAGGTGAATGTCTCTAGTCATGTCTACCTCTTTGACCACACCTTCTTATGCCTATTTTGTCACGTCTCCCTGTCTTCCGGCTCTGTATGCTAGCTCAGTCACATAGGCTTGAATTAGCATCCCTATTCAGGCATCCTCCAAATTACAGAAAAGGAGCAGAGCACATCCTGACCTTTTGCTAGGTTAGTGACAGCCAGTCTGGAAGGTTACCTGACCATCTCAGGTGTGGCCTATGGCTTTTGAGCCTGGCTGCCATACCATATAGAAATATGGGCCTACAACTATCTATTCTTCAACTCTATAAAAGACTCCAGAGGATATAATATTACCTAAATAGACAGGAAATGCACTGTAAGCAACTTCCAAAACTCTAGAATTGACAGAGACATCTCGCTGCCTCAACAGTCACCCAAAGTTTTTCTGGATCACTGGGGCAAACATCTTCAGCCTAAAGGCCCACAGTATCAAGCAGATTTTTTTCATGAAGGAAATTTCAAAGACAGTTCTACCTATATTGGCAGTTTGTCAGTCATTTTCTTCTGTGTCTTGCAGAATGTCTGGCAGACTCTTTCTTTTAAAACTGTGCTACTGACGGAGGAAAAGGGAGAGAAGTCTGTCACATTTGGTCATGGAATGGCACCTCCCAGATCCAGCACCTCCCTCTGTAGTGGTTTTAAGGACAGGGTACAATATCACCTGGCCTTGAAGCAGGAACCCTGAAGGATCGTCTCACCTTTAGGCAAGTTTAGCAGTCATTTCTCTGTGGGTCCTGCATGTCCAGTTTACTTTTGTTTTATGTTTATGGGTGTTATGGTGCTTTGAGAGATGATGGCCCCTAAATGGAATGGCACATTAGGAGGTGTTGCTTTGTTGAAACAGGTATGGCTTTATTGGAAGTACTATATCACTGCAGAGGCGGACTTTGAGTTCTCATATAAGCTCAAGAAACTGCCCAGTGTCTCAGTTCACTTCCTGATGCCAGCATGATGTAGGACTCTCAGCTCCAGCCCATGTTTGCCTGCATGCCACTATGCCCCACCGTGGTGCTAATGGGCTTGTGGGTTAGAAAAGGCAGATGGGCCTTATTAGTAGGAGCATGGAGGACAGTGGTGCTGCACCCACATGGCAGCTCAGAACTGCTCTTAACTCCAGTTCAGGGGATCGGACACTTTCACACAGACATACTTGAAGACAAACCATGAATTCACATGAAATAAATAAATAAACACTCATGGGACCAAATAGAATCCACACCTCAGGGGGAAGAAGGCCAGCTGATATTGTGTCCTGTCCTTAAAACCACTACAGAGGGAGGTGCTGGATCTGGGAGGTGCCATTCCACAACCAAATGTGACAGACTTCTCTCCCTTTTCCTCCGTCAGTAGCACAGTTTATAAAAAGGGTGTGTGTGTGTGTGTGTGTGTGTGTGTGTGTGTGTGTGTGTGTGTAAGTGTGGGTGCTCACAGAGGTCAGAAGAGGACATTGGATCCCCTGGAGCTGGAGCCAGCCAGTGTGGGGCTGGAACTGAATTCCAGGTTTCTGCAAGAGTTCTAAATGGCCAAGCCATCCCCGCCCTGGTGTCTTAATATGTTAATACAGTTTCCTGAAGTGCAGAGTAGCGTGGTAGGTTCTTGTGCCATCTTCATTGGTGTGGATGCCCCTGGTGGGGTGGGGGGATGAAACAAGGCTGTGATCAGGGCCTTCTTAGCCTGCTCCAGGAGTTCTGGCTCCTGTCCCCGACCCACTTCACTCAGAAGGATAAAAAGCAAGCAAGGGAGGTGCTGACCCCTAAGCTCATTGGTTTCTCAGGGCTTTTATGGCACTGGAGATGTACAATTTCATTCAATGACCTTCCACTTAAGAAGGCCAAAATCATAACTAAGAAAGGACTTCTCCAAAGCAGTCCTGCCTGAGATTTATCTCCATTTATAACTGCTTTGAAGAGAAAAATGTCATTTTCCTCTTGGGAATGATTGCTGTTCCAGGAAATGGTGACAAGAGAGGACTTATCACAACTAGCAGTTTATAGAGAGAAAATTCAGTGTGTCCTGTCCCTAGGGTAGAGACAGTAGAGGCTGCACAGCGTGAGGCCAGCCTCCTGAGTGAAACAGTAAGACCCTCTCAGAAAAACAAACACACAAAACAGAAAACAGGGCTGGTGAGTTGGCTCCGTAGGTAAGGACACATGCCACCGAGTGTCAGCCTGAGCTCCATCCCCAATGTCCACATGGAAGGACACAACTGTCTCCTACAAGTTGTCCTTTGACCTCTACAGCACACTGTGGCATGTGCACACACATAAACACACGCAATAAATCAGTTTTTACTTTCATTTTATTTCATTTTGGAGAGAGCATCTCACTGTGTAGTCCTAGAACTCACACAGTCTGCCTGTCTTTGTTTCTCAAGTACTCAGATTAAAGGCATATATCAGCACATCCAGCTAAATGTAAATCAAATTAATAGTTTTTATTTTATGATTAGTGTGTTTGCCTGTATGTATGCTAGGTGCCAGTGGAGGCCTCAAGAGGGCACTGGATCCTCCTGGAACTGGAGTTATAGACGGTTGTGAGTTGCCCTGTGTGTGCTTGTAGCTGAACCCAGGACTTCTGGAAGAGCAGTCAGTGCTCTTAACAGCTGAGTCTCTTATACTTAAAAAATTATTAGAGAAATTAATGAACTCAATTGGGAATCTTAAAAGGAGGGAGGTGTGACTCAATGGTGACTCATGTTCCCTAACACTGTAAAAAAAAAAAAAAGTGATGTATGCTTTTAATCCTAGCACTCAGGAGGCAGAGGCAGGTGAGTGGATCTTTGTGAGCTTGAAGCCAACTGGCCCACCTAGTGAGCTCCAGGACAGCCAGGGCTACACTGTGAGACCCTATCTCAAAAATAAAAATAAAAGAAAGAAAAGGGGAAAAAAATAAAAGAAAAATAAAGAGGAAGGAGGCATATAGCCATGAGTGTCTTTTAAAATAACCCACTAATTACTGTCTTAGGGACACAAAATTATAATGTATCACTTGTTTAGGAGCACACTAATTCACTGTCATTTACTTTGTCAGATCCATGCTGGCCAAAAGTCATTGGACAAATGACCAACTTGCTGAATGACAATTCACCAAATCACTGATTTACTGAAGACATGTGTCCTTCAAATATTTGTGCAAGATTTAGCAGTTCATATTGGTGGCAGAAGCCACCCTCTCCCAATCCTAAGGGCTCCTTCCTCAGCGCCCCCTTTCTGCCTTGTTCTGGCCCTTCCTCCATGTCTGCGGCCCTGACACCCACATACTAGCTGCTAAGAATGGGCAGTCAGGGGCCATGCAAAAGCTGTTAAATCTGTTTGTCTGTATTAGGTATCTATTTCTACATTAAAAACCATCCCTAAAATTTAGTGAGAGACAGTAAAGCTCTCACTATGTAGCCCAGGATAGGTCTTGAACTCACTATGTAGCCCAGGCTGACCTCAAACCCTTGATCCTATGGCCTCAGCTTCCAGACTGCTGGGATTACAAGCCTGTGCCACCACATCTGGCTAGTAAGAATTTCTGTACCAAGGAAAACAAGCTCCACTGGGAGCAGAAGCCAGGAGCAAATCCAGCCCTGGGAGCCAACCCAGTCCTGGGACACTGGCAGACCAGGATTGAGCCAATGACCTGACTCAGAGGCAGCGACCTCCACCGGAAGCAGAGTGGGACTGAACCAATTACCTAAGACACAGAGAGAACAAACTTCACCAGGAGCAGAAGCCAAGAGCAAACCCAGTCCCAGGGCACAGCAGAACAGGATTGACCCAGCAACCAGATCCAGAGTCAGCAATCTCCACCAGAACAGGTACAAGGGAGTAACCGCTTAGCGAGTGAGCCAGAGACAGAGACTGCTGAGGGTCCGGACGTGAATCTAGGACCTCCCAGGAACTAGGCCGGAGCCAGGACCTCCGTCAGCCTGGGTGTGAGTGAGGCTGGGTCCTCCGAGGGAATAGGCAGGAACCAGAGACCTCAATGGGGCCAGGCACGAATCTGGGACCTCAGAGAGAGTAGGCCTGAGCCAGGTCCCCTGTGGGTTCTGGCATTGGTCTGGGACATTAAAGGGAATAGGCAGGAACCTGGAACCCCTGCAGGTCCCAGGGCGAGTCTGAGACCTCTGAGGAAGAAAGCAGGTCCCCTGCGGGTTTAGGCGCACCCGAGCATAGAACCTCCCAGGCAGTAGACCGGAACTGGAAACCTTCCCAGGCCCAACTCCAACCCAGGGACTTCTGCAGGAGGGAACCCAGACTAGGATTTACAGATACAGGTCAAAGCCGGTAACCTAAGCCAAAATTGCCCAGAGGCAAGGAACTCCACCTTGGGCAACAAATTCCACAGGAGTGGAATTGAACGAGACTCCTAGGACAGAGGGAGCCTGAGGAAACAAGCTCCACCGGGAGCAGAAGCCAGGAGCAAATCCAGCCCTGGGAGCCAACCCAGTCCTGGGACTACTGGCAGACCAGGATTGAGCCAACGACCTGACTCAGAGTCCCCAACCCCCACCGGAACCAGAGTGGGACTGAACCTGTTACCTAAGACACAGAGAGACAAGCTCCACCTGGAGCAGAAGACAAGAGCAAACCCAGTCCAGGGACATGGGCACATCAGGATTGAACCAGTGACCAGATCCAGAGTCAGCAATCACTACCAAAACAGGTCTAACTCCAAGCCAGGGACTTCTGCAAGAGGAGATCCAGACCAAGATTTACAGAAACAGATCAAAACCATCAGCCTAGACCAAAGTAGGCTTGAGACAGCAAACTCCAAGGGAGCAGACCAAAACACAGGAGCACTGAGCTACCTCCAGGAACAAGAATAACTAATAGGGTAACTAGAACTGTGACACTGACTGTACCACAAGGAAAACCATATTAGCTTTCGATCTACTGGCACCTAGAAGATTATTCAACAGAATCTCAGACAACACCAACCACATGTATTAGAGGAAAAGATGAGTAGAAAAGGTAAGATCACAAGCTACACCACAAAGAGAAACACAATACCAGTGAAACCCAAAGACCCTACAAAAGAAAGACCTTAACAACCAAATATGGATGAACCAGAAGAAAATGATCTAAAAAATAACCTCAAGAGAATATCTGAAATTCTTAAAGATGAATTGAGGAATTACCTTAAAGAAATGGAAGAAAAAAAATTGGAAGATATCAGCAAATCACTTAAAGAAAACCAAGAAAAAAGAACTCAAACATATAACAGAAACTATTCAGGACTTGAAAACTGAAATAGAAAAAATAAAAAAAAAACACAAGCTGAAGGAATTATAGAAACAGAAATCATGAGGATAAGAGAAGGAACCACAAATGCAAGTACGAACAACAGAATACCAGAAATGGAAGAGAGAATCTCAAGTGCGGAAGATAAAATAGAGGAAATAGACTCATCAGTTTAAAGAAAACATTAAATCTAACAAAAGCTTAACCCAAACTGTCCAGGAAATATGGGACAACATAAAAAGGCCAAATCTTAGAATAATAGGTATAGAAGAAGGAGAAGAAAGTCAAATCAAAGGCACGGAAAATTTATTAAACAAAATCATAGAAGAAAACTTTCCCTACCTAAAGAAAGATATGCCTATGAAGATACAAGAAGCTTACAGAACACCAAAAAGACTGGATCCAAAAAAAAAGGCTTCTCGCTACATAATAATCAAAACACTAAACATACAGAGTAAAGAAAGAATATTAAGAACTGCAAAGGTAAAAGGTCAAGTAACATATAAAGGTAGATCTATCAGAATTATACCTGACTTCTCAGTGGAGACAATGAAAGCCAGAAGGTCATGGTCAAGCATTATGCAGACATTGAGAGACCACGGATGCCAACCCAGGCTACTATACCCAGCAAAACTGTCAATCACCATAGAAGGACAAAACAAGGTATTCCATGACAAATCTAGATTTCACCAATACCTAGCCACAAACCCACCCTACACAAAATACTAGAAAGAAAACTCCAACCCAAGCAAGATGGCTACACAAACAAAAACACACACAACTGATGATCTCATTATAGCAAATCCCGAAGAAGAAAAAACGCACAAAATAACATCACCAATGATGAAAACCAAATTAACAGGAGATAGCAACAACTGGTCATTAATATCCCTTAATGCAAAAGCTAAAAGACATTTACTTATAAATGCTGCTGAATTAATCCAAGATAGGTATTTTGAAAATACCTTGACTTCAAAATTGAAGTCAAAAGGTATGTTACTTTGGAGAAGAGATTTTGCTTTTGTTTCCACAGGAAATGAGAGGCTGTGGATTCATTCTGAGTTAAGAAAAATCAGGTTTGATCAAGGAAGACCATCTGAGAAATCTCTAGTAGAAACAGATGGTCCAGATGTCAGAGTTCTACATCCAGAACAGATTCAAGACTGCTGCCTGAGATAATCAAGACTCACAGGATACTCTATTCAGGACTTGATCATAATTCTAAATTTTCTTTAGGTCCCCATAAGATTATCAGTGGCCCCAACCAGCCGGAAGTAGCCTACACCCACATTCCCAAAGAAATGGACTATGGATGTTCTTGTTCTTTTAAAAAAAAAGGGGGAGAGAATGGTGCGGGACAATTCTATATCCTGTCAATTATATTTTAAATAAACGCTGATTGTCCGGTAGCCTGGCAGGAAGTATAGGTGGGAAAACCAGACAGGAAGTAGAGGTGGGGCAATGAGAACAGGAATATTCTGGGAAGAAAGAAGCTCTTTCCACAGTCCTGTCCAGACACTGAATAAGCAGGATGTGTGTGACCTGCACTGCTGAAAAAGGTACTGAGCCATGTGGCTAACATAGATAAGAATAATGGGTTAACATAAGTTATAAGAGCTGACAAGGAGCCTGAGCTAATGGGCCAATCAGTTTATAATTTATGGAGACTTCTGTGTGATTTTCTTTGGGGCTTACTGGCTGTGGGAACTGGGCAGGACAGAAACCCCAACAAGCAGTCCCTACATGTTATACCCAAGTGTTCTGAACCACCTCAGGGCTGGACCCTGTCCCTCTACAATATTGATGGATCTATGATTCCAGGTTAGAACATCTAAGCAATCAAGGCAATGCAGGGCTGGAGAGATGGCTCAGATGTTAAGGACACTGATTGTTCTTCCAGAGGTCCTGAGTTCAATTCCCATCAACGACATGGTGGCTCACAACCATCTACAATGAGATCTGGTGCCTTCTGGCCTGCAGCATACATGGAGGCAGTGCACTGTATTGTATACATAATAATTAAATCTTTTTTAGAAAATAAAAGAATGGCAATGCCTGACGGCAGTGGTTGCATGCCTTTAATGCTAGCACTTGGCAGAGTCTGGAGGATCTCTATGAGTTTCAAGCAAGCCTGGTCTGCATAACAAGTTCCAGTCCAGCTAGGGATACATAGTTTGCCCTGTAAACCTCTCTTAAAGGAGCCATGCCTTTGCTTGCTTCTAGCAAACAGAGCCCACCCAAGAAAATGCTGCTACCAAACCATGTTTAATTCTGTACTTTGGTATCTAGAATTACTTTTTAAGGTTTCTCAGGTTTTACATGGATTTAGTCCACCACGTTGGTGTGCTGACGTGGTGTGGGAGGCTGCTTGTTGGTTCCCAGGCGACTGGCTCGCTTAGACCAGAAATGATCACACAGAAACTGTATTAATTAAATCACTGCTTGACCCTGTTGGGCTCTAAAGCCTACTTACCAAGGAGGGGTCGCCCCAAGAGAACACTCTCACACTGCAGTTGATGTAAAAGCAAGAGGAATTTTTATTTACTGCCACAACAGGGCCCTTCAGCCTCAAGAGGAGAAGGATGCCCAATGGTTGTTACAAGCTTCTTTTAAAGGAAAAAACCACAGAGTTAAAGGGGATAGGACAGAATCAAAAGGGGAAATCCAGAAATCATTTGTCAGCTATTTTGACTAGCTCATTTAATGGTCAGCTCACTAGAACTGATCAATGCTATGGCGGTTGCTGGGTTGGTTGAGCAAGGAGAAACACCCTCAGGTCATCTGCAGGTCATCTTGCCCCAGTTCCAGAGTCTGGGTCTATTGAAGAAAAACTACAAAGGGGATGGAAAGTACCCACAGCTTCTGTGTATGTGTGGGTGATTATCAGGTTCCTGGTTCCCAGAAAGGGGGGGCAGTAATGCTGAGGTGCCCCAGAGTCTTTCATTCCCTCATCTTATTTGGTTGAATCCCAATCTTGGGATTCTTAGGGATTTTTCCTAAGAGCATGGTATTGCTGGGTCAACACCAAAGCTTGAGTAATGCTAAGTCACTCGCAAATGAACATCAGGAGTCAACTGAGGATACAGGGTCCAAAAGTTAAGAGGAGTAGCAGAATGATCAAGGGACCAGTGATGGTAGAGATGAGGGTCGTGAACCAGGGGGAGTGATTGAACCAACCTTTAAACCAACCTTGTTGTGTCTTTTCATCTCTCTGTTTTTTATCTAATCTATTTCTGAGATTAGCCATCAAATCCTTAATTACCCCAGAGTGATCTATGTAAAAACAACCTTGCTCTTTTAGGGCAGTGCAGAGTTCCCCTTCTTGAAGAAATAACAAGTCTAACCCACGCCTATTTTGTAATACTACTTCGAAAAGTGAGGTTATTGAAACTTTAAGCTTGGAGATAGACTGTTCTAGGGCCCTTAAGTCTTCATCCATAGCTGTTCTTAATTCATCAAAGTGTTGGGAAATCTGGGAAGTCGGTACCGGTGCCAACACCAGCTGCCATCCCAAGGCCTAAGATTACTGCTAGAGTCAGGGAGATGGGCTGTCACCGATAGTGGCTCGAGTGCTTGTCAAATTCATCCTCAAATGTGTCAGCAGGATGATAAAAGACCCTAGGTACCAGTTGAACAAGCACACAGTAGTCTTTGGTGTCATCAAATACCGATGTCGCCATGCAAGGCGTCAAACCTGTACTACAAGCCCACCATTTATCTGAATCAGGAATCAGGTATCCAGCTTTAGAAATCCTAGGGCTCTTAAGGTTCTTGTTACATAAATGTTTGTAGGTAACCAGTGGATTTCCTAGGCATGTCCCTGCACCTGTAAACTCCATAAGAGTTAGCTTATGACTAGTTCCCCAAGTACAAGCGTCCTGGCTAGTTGTGTTGTTAAAACCCCCAGATGTTGTAATCCCTTTATGATATGGGTGTCCTGCTGATAGGCATAGCCAGCAAGATTGTGTCATGCTGGGGTCAGTACTATTCAGCAAAGAAAAAGCTCCCATTATCAGATTAAACAGTTGCTGGCCTGTATTAGGGGTCTCTGGCAGTGAAGCAGGGGTAGCAGAAGGATTTTTACAACTTGGTGTTGGGCCCAGGGCCCTAGCAAGGGGGGCTACCTCGGCCAGGGCTAGCTGGCCCTGGTCAGGTAATACCTGGTTGGGCCCTAAAGTTACAGTCATGGGCGGTGTTGCAACAACTCGCAGGGTGAACAGAATCCCTATGTCCTCCCTTCCTGGGTCATACAATCATAACCCCCAAGTCTTGTCTGTTAACCAGTTAGCTCTTTTTCCCTCCTCAGTGAAGGTGATTGTGATTTTAGACTCTCCTGGTTTGGTACGAGTGAAAGAGACTAAGTCCTTTTTGCTAACCCCCAACCAGGAGACACTGACACTGGTTTCACATCCCCAGGCAGCACAATAAAATACTTCAGGCTCCCCATATTGTCAATTTCGCTTACCCCCTGGACAAATATACCAGTCAGAATGTCTGCATGTAGGATAAGAGTTCCTGAGAGTTTGTCCAATATTTTCCCAAGAGTCCTTTGTTAAAACACACAGGTCAAAAGTTAGCTGGGGGTAGCAGGTATCCAGGGGATGAACTCCAGTGGCTAGCCTTAAGGCTTACCCAGTCTCAGGGTTAGTCAGGATCCAGGTCAAGTCCTGTGGTGTATGGTGGTTTTAGTACTATATGTGGACAGAAACATCAGGGCAAAGATCAGCAAGCCTGGCAGAATCAGGCCACTTTGACTAATCTTAGCTTTAGAGGATTTTGGTTACACTTAAGCTTCCATTTGGAGGGTACTGGGCCGTCCTGTGGAGGTGCCGGCTTGACGTGAGACGCGTGGATCCAGGCTGCAATACCGTCCACCTTGAGGGCAGTGGGTGTCGTAAGAAGAACGCTGTAGGGTCCCTTCCAGCGAGATTCAAGGTTCTGGGACTGGTGTCTTCGAACGTACACAGAATCGCCAACCTGGAACGGTGCCCGGGCTGGTAAACAGCAGCCAGGGGTTTCCACACCTGGGCTTAGATGATCTGTAGTGCTTTCAACCGCGCCTGCAGATCGGGTTTGTGAGTAGATGGGTCAGGAGGGACTCTTAAGGAGGTTAATGGGGGAGGCCCCCCATATAGGATCTCATAGGGGGTAAGTCTAAGCTGAGACAGGGTGTTCCACACCCGGAACAGGGCTAAGGGAAGGAGCTGTACCCAGTCTCTAGTTCCAATTTTTAAGGCTAATTTGGTCAGGGTCTCTTTTATGGTTTTATTTATTCTTTCTGCCTGTCCTGAACTCTGGGGTCTGTATGCACAATGTAATTTTCAATTGATCCCCAGTGTCTTGGCCACGCCCTGACTTACCTGGGAGATAAAGGCCGGGCCGTTGTCAGACCCAATTACCTTGGGCAGGCCAAACCAAGGAAAAATATCTTTTAGTATCTTTTTTACCACCACTTGAGCCGTTTCTTGTTTGGTGGGAAAAGTTTCTGTCCAACCGGAGAAGGTGTCTATAAAAACTAGGAGATATTTATTACCATATTTTTCTGGTTTTATCTCGGTGAAGTCCACTTTCCAATGAGTACCAGGTTGGTCTCCCCTTATTCTTATGCCCTCCAGGGCATTCCTACATCCTGCGTTTACCTTGGCGCAGGGGATGCAAGTTGACATCACCTGCTGTATGAGGGAGTTAAGACCTGGAATATAAAAATCTGTCTTTTCCATAAGATATTTAATCTTTTTGTGTCCCAAATGAGTCCATCGATGCATTTGGGTGACCAGCTCAAGGGCATCTTTCTTGGGCAACACAGTTTTGCCCTGATATTTCCAAGCTTTTTGTTGTTCATCAAAGTCTGTGTTAAGTTTCTGAATAGTCTCTAGATCCTGGGTTGAATATTGGAAATAATCTTCTGTGGAGGGAGGTGCCTCTGCCAGGGGCAATATTTCTGAGTTTAGCATGGCCTTTTTAGCCGTCTCATCTGCCATCGGTTTCCCTTGGCAATAGGATCATCGCCCTTCTGATGCCCTGGGCAATGAATAATGCTAACCTTCTTGAGTAGGAAGAGGTCCCTTAATAATGTCAGGATTTTAGTCTTATTTTTAATTTCTTTTTTTAGCAAAAATTAACAGTCCCCACTTTCTATAAATTTCCCTGTGGACGTGGGTCATCACAAATGCATAACAGCTGTCTGTATAGATGTTTACTTTTTATCCTTTTGCTAGCTCTAGGGCCTTGGTAAGGGCTATTAATTCTGCCTTTTGAGCAGAGGTCCCTGATGGCAGTGCTTGTGCCCATATGGTAGTTTGTCCATCTACCACCACCGCCCCCACCTTTCGCTCACCTTCTTTGAGGAAACTGCTGCCATCTGTGAACCAGGTATGATCTGCATCAGGAAGCCGGCAATTAGTCAAATCTCCCCTGGTCCCGTGGTATTCAGCCAATATCTGGTGGCAGTCATGAGATACCAAACAGTGGGTTCCAAATTGGGGAGCAAGGTGGTGGGAGTTCAGCAATGTCACAATCCCAAAAGTGATATGTTCGGGGTTGAGCAATAGTGATTGGTAGTGGGTTATGTGGGCATTCGAGAGCCATCTATCAGGGGGTTGGCGAATTACTGCCTCTAAGGCATGGGGTGCTATTATAGTCAGTGGTTGACCCAGGGTCAATTTATCTGCATCTTTGACCAGGGTGGCTACTGCAGCTACCATACAGAAGCAAGGGGGCCATCCTATTACCGCATTGTCCATCTTTTTGGAGATATATGTCACTGGCTTTTTCCAGGGTCCCAGTTTCTGAGTCAGCACCCCTTTTGTTACTCTCTTGTTCTCATCCACATATAAGGTGAATGGTTTGGTGACATCAGGGAGACTCAAAGCAGGGACCGAAAGGAGGGCCCTTTTTATTTTGTCAAAAGCCCGTTGTTGGTCCTCTCCCCAGGAGAAAGGGACGTTGGCCTTGGTAAGCGGATACAGTGAAGCCACCAGTTCAGCAAAACCCAGTATCCATAACCTAAAGAAACCAGCAGTCTCCAGAAACTCTCGGACTTCTCGTGTCCCTGTGGGAGGGGGAATTTGTTCCGACTGTCTGTTAACCATCTCTGTCTGCCCTAGAGGATACAGGACTACCCTGGAGGAGGAAAGGGCTTCCCAGATGATGGCCCTCATTTCTTCAGCCTCTTCAGTTCTCCAGATCACCACCCAGCTACCAGCGTTCCTGCAGCAGGCACAGCCGCCAAGACCATTGGGTAGGCCAGCAGCGGGACTGGGTGATTGTGGCAAGTCACGCCTGACGCTGTCTGCAGCCCATGTACTTTTCTGCCTCCTGAGCCCTGGGAGTAAAAGCGTGTGCCACTGTGCACAGCTCCTAACATATTATAATTTTAAAAGAAAGACACAAGGCTGGGAATGCCCTTGGGAGGTAGAGGCCAGCAGATTTCTATGAGTTCAAGACCAGCCTTATCCACTGAGGAAATTCCAGGTCACCCAGGGCTTTTTAGTGTAGGTGTGGGCTTCTCAAGAAGAATTGCAGCCCATTGTCTCATGTTTTCATTTTGTTCTTGTTTTTACAATAAGATTCCTCAATGACAGAGAATCTATGTAGATGAGGCTGTCCTGGAACTCTCTACATAGACAGACTAGCCTAGAACTCAGAGATCCACCTGCCTCTGCCTCCTGAGTGCTGGGATAAAAGGCTTGCACCACTAAGCCTGGCTCTGCTGAAATTCTTGTTTCTCAGTTGCAGAGAGTCACAGACTTGGGAGTGTGGGGATATTTTATTTGCTCTAATAAATAAAGCTTGCCTGCAGATTAGAGGGGAGAGCCAGGCACTAGTTAACCATTGAAGCCAGGCAGTGGTGGCTTCGATCAGAGCACTTGGGAGGGAGAAACAGGAAGTGAAGTGACTGGGCATAGAGAAGAAGTGATAAGGTGGGGCAGAGACAGGAGCTAGGCCCATTTCAGGCTGAGTAGTAGGAGACACAGGGGGTTCCCGTCTGTGCCTTTGTCTCTCTCTGATCTTCCAGCATATACCCCGATAAATGGCTCCAGGTTTTCATTAAGACCAATTAGAATTCACGCTACATGGGGTGAAGGGCTCCTTTCCCTTCCTGTGTCCCCACTGTTTTTCCTTCCTCACAAGGATCCTGGCACGCAATGACTTGAAACTGGCAGAGGAGCTGCTGCACATGCACGTGGTCCACAGCCTCATGACGGCCATGAGCAACACCGACCACAGCAATAGCCAGAGACTGGCCAGTCTCACACTAGAGGTGCTTGGGCCAGGATGGGCACGAGGCAGATTGCAGGGCATGGGCAGTCAAGGCAGCTGATCCCCACACTGTCTTGCCACACTGTCCACCTTCTGCCGCAGTACTTTGTGCAACTGTTCCCATTGGTGGAGGAGCATGTCCGCAAGTCCATGGGGGAGGAACTCTACCAGCTCTTCCTTGTAAGTATTTCCACCCCACCAGCCTCGGCAGTTGCCCAGGACAGAATGGTGCCCCTGTGCACAGAATGAATCTAGTCCGCTGACTTGGCCCCGCCCCCAAACACACTGTCTTCTAGTCCCTACCTGCCCTAGCTAGGGAGCTGGGAGCGGGACTGCTCTGCCTCAGCAGCTCTGCTTGCAGTTAACCTTCCGGCAAGATTCTAACCAGCGTCCATCTCAGGCAGGAGAACCATGGTGTCTGCCACTCTGCCCTTCTTCCCAGCATTCAGTTCTGTCTACTCAGCCTACCTAAGTTCTGCCCTATCAAAAGGCCAAGGTAGTTTCTTTATTCAACCAATGAAAGCACAAAAACAGGAGGACCTCCTACACCATTTCCCCTTTTCTATTTAAACAAAAAGGAAGGCTTTAACTTTAACATAGTAAAATTACATATAAAAAAACAGTTATCAAACACGAATTACAGTTACAATATTTATATCTATTTTATCTTTTATCATAACAAAGGAAAACTATATCTATCTATTCTTCAACTCTATCAAAGACTTCAGAAGGATATAATATTACCTATGTAATATTACATAGCAATTTCCAAATCTCTAGAAATAACAGAGACATCTCTCTGCCTGTACAGTCACCCAAAAGTTCTTCTGTACCGTTGGGGCATCCATCTTCAGCCTACAGGCCCATAGTTTCCAGCAGACATTTCCATGAAGCAGGAAATTTTAAAGAGAGTTCAGTCACTTTCTTCTGTGTCCTGCAGAATGTCTTGCAGACTCTTTCATGAAACAGGAACCCCAAAGGACTCACCTTTAGGCAAGTTCAGCAGTCATCTCTCTGTGGGTACTGCATGTCCAGTGAAGCAGTCCAGGCAAGAGCAGTTTCTTGCTCAAATGGCTAACCAACTCCATAAGGAGCCTCTTCTATGCCCATCTTCCTCTTGATGTAGCTGGTGCTGCCAGTAGCAGATGTGTCTCATTGTCATGAAAGGCCCTAAGTTATTAAAACATTTTAAATGCCATAGTCTGTAGTCTTTGAAAGACATGAAGAATGCCTATCTGAAATATATCTATGCACATCTAGAAAATCTAACTAACATGACTTCAAACTTGACTATTATATATGATTATCTATTAACCTATATTTCTTAATTATGTATTACATTTTTAAATGAACTACACAATCACAATACCTTAATCAAGATCAGAAATACATATAACAAGATTGACCTTAAATTTATATCAATAAAGCAAAATCCATACCAATGCAAATTATTCATATCTATATCATATCCCCCTTTAAATGTAAAAGAACATTTATAATCAATATTTGGGAATATGGTGTAGTTTTTTTCTCCAAACTGCTTTGTGCTGTATGGGGGTGCTGTTAATCAGGTCTTTCATGGTATATCCTGTATTCTAGGTTCATCTCAGGTGGCAGTTGAGTGAAGTAATTTTCTGAGGGTGTTTATAGCAACCTTTCAGGAGGGTGTGGTCTATCATACCATATTGGTCTAGAAGGAATCCACAGGGTCTCATCTTCTGTGAAAACAAAAGAAGAACCTCTTTTCCAAAGCACCATATCCTTAGACCCAAATTTTGAAGTCAAGATACCTTTATAATATAGATGCTGGATTAGCTCAGCAGCACACACAATGAAATGTCTCTCTGCAGTTTGCTCCTTCACAGTCAAAAAAAAATAAAGAAAACACAATAATATACAGAATCCAAACTCTCTGTGAATTTTCAAAAAAATTTTTTTTTTGGTTTTTCGAGATAGGGTTTCTCTATAGCTTTGGAGCCTGTCCTGGAACTAGCTCTTGTAGACCAGGCTGGCCTCGAACTTACAAAGATCTGCCTGCCTCTGCCTCCTGAGTGCTGGGATTAAAGACGTGCACTGCTACCGCCTGGCCAAATTTTCAATTTTTATGTGGCTTATTTTTTTAATCTATGACTATCTGTACTCTGTCTCTTTAAAGACTTTACCCTTTTTTTAAGGGCATTAGCTTTATTTTATGACTCGCTATACTCTTTATCTTTTCTCTCCCAAGTCTAGGTACATTTATTGAACACTGTGACCCATTTAGAGGTCCTTTATGTCTGAATCTGTCCTATTGTGAATCTGTAATTCTTTACTGTCCAGAAGAGCTTTTAAAATGCTAAGCTCCTAAGAATCCCAGGTCAAATACAGGTACTGCCTTCTTGCCCCGCCCAGTCCAACATGGTGGAGCCACTTGTGCCTCTGATCTGTGAGCTCTGCACTGCTAGCATGATGGAGCTGCTTGTGCTTCTGAGTCATTTGTGCCTCTGAGCTGCAGCGCACAATGCCCCCCTTTCAGGCCCACAGCAAGTCCAGTTGTAATCAAACAAACCGTAGCACTTTACTCACAAACCCCATCTAAATGCTCTGTCTCCCACAAGAGACAGAGGTCATGCTAGGAACATAGCTTCCTAATTACTCAGGTAACATTATTTCCCTTCTTGGATCTTCGATGGGGTTGAAGACTAGATAAATGTAGTTACTTTCCTCTCATGACTTGGCCAAGTTATTTATTATACAAGACTTAAGCTAGTTAGAATAGGATATTTGTTTTTATTGTATATAATTTTGTAGTAGGTTTAGAACTCTCTTATTTAAACAAAAGGGGGAGGTGCCACGGGAGCTCCTTCCACTCCTTCAGCCAATAGCCTTTAAGATACAGCCCACTTGGGCGTGGGCTTTGCTGCTTTTTAAAGCAGCAGTAGCCATGCAATCTCTCTCTTGCTTTGGACTCTGCTTCCGGCTACTGTACTCTGTTCCTGGTCACACAGAGGGCTGTTGTCTAGGACGATGATCTGTAAGTTTTGCCTTTAAATAAATAACCCTTATATTAATCATAATTCCAAACTGGTGTGGGATTGTTTTGTGACTTACACCTTCAAGGTTCAGTCTACAGTAGTCACTCAGACACAGAGGAAGCAAGATGAAAATTCCTTACTGATCAAAGGTACCAAGTCATGTGGCTAACACAGACAAGAATAATGGGGTAATGTAAGATGTAAGAGTTAGTTAATAAGAAAGCCTGAGATAATAGGCCAACCATTTTATAATTAATGTGGGCTTCTATGTGTTTCTTTGGGCTGAATGACTGTGGGACCAGGTGGCACAGAAGCCTCTGTCAACATGGGTGGGAAATTGGGAGTTAGAATATGCAGGGGGTTGAGAGGAAGCTGTTGCTGGAGAAGGGTCTTATTTATTATTCATTAAGCTTTCGTTTATCTGTACTGTGTAGTTGGAAGGGAATGGGAATCACAAGAGCTGTTTAACAGGGTTGGGGTGCTCCTACTTATTAAAAGCAGGCCTCAAGGGAAGGGTCTTCAAGACTCTGGAAAAGCTCCAGGGCATGCTGTGGTCTTATTGGAGGCCATTGATCCTTTAAGACAGTGGTTCTCAACCTTGCTAATGCTGCCACCCTATAGTCCCGCATGTTGTGGTGACCCCACCCACAACCATGAAATTATTTTCATTGCTACTTTATAACCATAACTTTGCTACTGCTATGAACCATAACATAAGTAACTGTTGTTTTCTAATTGTTTTAGGTGACCCCCATAAAAGGGTTGTTTGACACCAAAGGGGTCGTGACCCGTACGTTGAGAATTCTAGTTGTAATTTATCACCCTATACATATATGCCTGCATCCCTGCTTCTCGTCTGCTTTTGCTTTGCTACTCTTCCCTCAACACCTTTTATCTCTAGCCAGATGTAGTGGTATTTCAATTATATTTTATTAAATAAAGACTGCCTGAAGATCTGAGAGTAAAACACTCCCACTGGCCAGACTTATAGAACTTCTTATGTTAACACACCTTCTTTAATCTCAGTAGCCACAATGACACACAACTATAATTTCAGTAGCAACACTAGTTGCCATAGATTTTGGGTGGTGCATGCCTTTAAACCCAGTGGTACACACCTTAATCCCACTAGAGAGGAATATAAGATCGGGAGAGACAGCTCTCAGACAGTTTCATTCTGAGTTTCTGGGAGGCAGAATTGCCATTTCATACTGAGGTTGAGGTAAGAGCCAGTGGCTGGCTGTTTTGATTTTCAGATCTTCAGGCTGAACCCCAATTTCTCTCTCTGAGTTTTAATTAATCGTGCTTCAGCCAGACATTTATACCTCACTGTGTCTAAAACAACTGCAGCCAGCCAATAGTGGTGCACGCCCTTAATTCCAGCCCTGAGTAGGCAGAAACAGGCAGATGTCTGTGAGTTTGAGGCCAGTCTCTTCTACAAAGCAAATTCCAGAAGAGACTCCAGAACTATATAGAGAAACCCTGTCTTGAGAAAACAAATACAAACAAACAAACAAAAAAGCAACTTTAGCACTGGGCCACCTTCCCCGGTTGAAATGAGGGTCAGTCACTCTTCCTTCTGTAGCTTAGTACCATAGTGTCCCTTGAAGCCTCCTCTTAGTCTCCATCTCTACTGTCCGCTGACGACCTTCCAAGTGTCTCTAGAATCTGACATCTCACTGCTTTACCCCCATGGCTCATGCCCTGGACTGAGTCTCATCACTCCTGTT
Organism: Ondatra zibethicus; assembly: GCA_004026605.1. Classification (NCBI taxonomy): domain Eukaryota; kingdom Metazoa; phylum Chordata; class Mammalia; order Rodentia; family Cricetidae; genus Ondatra; species Ondatra zibethicus. The sequence continues at coordinate 309,794 of PVIU01000380.1, read as the reverse complement.
TCTGCCTTTCTCCCAGACTCTTCCGGGCTTCGCCCTGCTGTGCTGAGGATGGAGCCTCAGGCCTCATGTCCACTGTGTAACGTTCCATCCTATCCCTGGCTGAATCTACTTCTTATTTTTGAGACAATATCGTCATAATTTACCTGTGCTGGCCTTGAACATGCTCTATAGGCCCAGATGACATTGAGCTTCCTGCCTCCAGTCACCAGTGACAGGAAGAGCAGACCAGTGCCACCAGGTCCATCTAACTCAGTTTTGTGTTTCAGTTTTGATTTAGTTTGGGTTTTCATCATCTGATGTGGGATTTCCCTCTGTATGCTGTGATTACCATTGGTTAATAAAGGAACTGCTTTGAGCCTATAACAGAGCTAGGTGGGGAAAACTAAACTGAATGCTGGGAAATAGAAGGGCAAAGTCAGAGAGAAACCATGTAGCCCCTCTAGAGACAGACACCGGAACTTTAGCCGGTAAGCCACAGTCACATGGATATACACAGATTAATAAAAATGGGTTAAATTAATATGTAAGAGTTAGTCAATAAGAAGCTAGAGCTAATGGGCCAAGCAGTGATTTAATAAATACAGTTTCTGTGTGATTATTTCTATGCTAAGCAGCCAGGAACAAACTAGCGGCCTCCTTACTACACTAATCTCCCTGTTGGTCATAGTTTTGTTAGGATTTTTTGTTTGTTTGTTTGTTTTTTGAGACAGGGTTTCTCTGTAGCTTTGGAGCCTATCCTGGAACTAGCTCTTGTAGACCAGACTGGCCTCGAACTCACAGAGATCTGCCTGCCTCTGCCTCCCAAGTGCTGGGATTAAAGGCGAGTGCCACCACCACCTGGCCTTTGTTGGGATTTTTTTTTTGTTAGTTTTGTTGGTTGGAATTCACTCTGTATATCAACCTGGTTGAAGTCTAACTCAGAGAGATACGCCTGCCTCTGCCTCCCAAATGCTGAGATTAAAGGCATCACCACACATTGTCCTTGTTGTAGTTTTTGTTTGTGTTATATGTTTCCTTTAGATTTTGTTGTTTTTATTTGCTTTGTTCTTTAGGGGACTTTGTTGATGTTTTGTTTTTTCCAGCCAGGATCCCAGCAGCACCTGTTCGCCATTTGGGGTAAGGTGTGATGGGTCACTAGGAGTTGGGCTCCGAATACTTTCATTTTGGTTCTTTTAGCTCAACATGGTCCCCTTACACAAAGGGCAAATAAAATCATTGATATAGGTCCAAGATACTCCCCTTCACCCCACACACTATTTCATATGGAGACAGGGACCTGGGGACGGGGGCCTGGTGACCCTGATTCATCATAGGGTGTAGGATCCTACAGCATTAAAGGCTTGAGTGGCATTTTGGACTGGGTAGCAGTGGTTACTGTAAGAAATTGAAGGCCAGGCCAGCTCAGCTTGTGCTGCTGCTGCACATCTTCAATGGTTACACACACTCAGGCGCTCAAGGGGGATGGGTCTCATGGGATTCAAGGGCCAGAAAGCGACATCACCTAGGGGTCCGAAGGTCCTCTGAGGTGGGGGCAGCTGTGGATGGTGATGGTTGAGAGCTCTGAGATAACACAGACCTTCAAGATCTGCAGGCTAGAAGACACCAACTTCACCAGAAGGTTAAATCAACAAGGGACAAGTGGAAAGAGAAGAGCATTGGTAAACACACCCAATAGGGGTATAACCACAGAAGCCACCCATGTGTCCATTATAGGAGTTGTTCCTTGGAGGTGCTTCTTGTTCTTTTTCTTCTTCCCTCCCTCTCTTCCTCTGCAAAGTAGAAAGAAAACTTTATTCAAAAGCAAAGCCATAATACAAATCAGAAATAAGATGTCTAGCGGCTCACAACGATCTGTAACATTAGTTCCAGGGGATCCTATGCCTTACAGGACCTATTCTGGTCCCTGCATGCACATAATACAAATGTTTACATTAGGCACATACACATGTAAAATAATTTTTTTTTCAAAGAAAGATGTCACAAAGGATTCAATGGACTACAGAAGACTGTACTCAAGGGCTTGAAGGTCTCTTTATTTTTAAAGATTATTTATTTTTGTCTGTTTGCCTGCATATATACCACAAGTGTGCCGGATGTCCACGGAGGTCAGAAAAGGGTATCAGATCCCCTGGAAATGGAGCTACAAATTGTTGTAGCCACCACATGGAAACTGTTGAAGAAAAAAAAAAGCTGGATGGTGATGGCACTTCTTTAATCCCAGCACTCAGCAGGCAGAAGCAGTGTGATCTTTGTGAGTTAGAGGCCCACCTGGCCTATAATAAGAGTTTCAGATTAGCCAGAGGTGTCACACAGAAAAAACACAGGGAGGGGGTACTGAACTTGGTCTCTGCAAGAACAGTAAGCACACTTGGCCACTGACCCCTCTCACCATCTCCTTGGTTGGGATTTTAGAATGTCAACGGGGAAAGAGGAAAGAGTTTATAAAATTTATATTATACAACTTAGGACCTCTAAACCTGCCTTTTTTCTTTAGCGTTTGACTGGCCTTGAACTCACAGAAATCTGTCTTCCTCGCACAATCTCGCCCAACCTGATTGTCTCCAGTTAGTATGAACAAACAGACTAGCAAGAACAAAAGGCCTGGGGCTGGAGAGATGGCTCAGCTGTTAAGAGCACTGACTGCTCTTCCAGAGGACCCAGGTTCAATTCCCAGCATCCACATGGCAGCTCACAACTGTCTGTAAATCCAAGATCTCACACCTTCACACATACATGCAGACAAAACACCAATGCAAATAAGTGAAAATATTTAAAAAAAAAAAAAGCCTGCCGAAGGTAAAACGTAACAAAATATTTTGAGAATCCTATAATACAGATCACTGAACAGTATTATAGAAGACAGTGGGAGCAGTTTTCCGGTAGTTGTGGAAACACCTAGAAGTCACAGAGAAAAATGCCCAGAGACCACAGGTGGCTAACATTGCAGCGCAAAGCTGTTTTTTAGGTGTTTTACTACTAACTATAAAGCTTTTATTTGAACCGAAAGATTAGCCCTGCATAGGCAAGACCTCAAAAAATTTCGTAAAAACTCAAGAGTTGTTCCTCTCCACGGAAATCTTTAGTAAAAGGCGAAAGATTTGTACGATCTGAAGAGAAACCAGACTATGTCTGGGCGACTCCGCCCATTGTACTCGGCCTCAGGTAAGTCCTACAGAACCAATGGGTGTTTGCTGCACAAAATTAGTGGTCAGTGACTTCTGCTTTCGTCTCACATGAAGGCTCTGGCAGCCGCTTCACTATTGCGAAAGCAAAAGGATAAGAAACAAAGTGAAAGAGTTTACACTTTTAAATGGAAGCGCGAGCTGTGAGCAATGCATTGTGGGTACGTAAAAGATGCAGCGTCCAGAGACAGGTTTCCAATATGCCATCTTTATCCCTGTGCTAGCCGTGAACCACCATCAGAGGGCAGGACGAAAACCGTGTGTACAGGAGTATACGCACCACCCACAAAGTCTGACTTTTCGGGGAGGGATAGCCGATCCCCCACCCTTAGAGAGGGAGCGATTGACACTTGATGGCTACTGGGGGAGGGAGACCGTGGTGTGCTGCTCTTGCCCAGTAGGACTCCACATCCATACGAATTAGGGCAGCACTAATTGGACTCGGGAGGTTATTAATAAGCACGTGATAACAACGAAACAATAAGTAAAATAAAAGAACATGAGGTGAAAGGGAGTCGGGGTGTGGTAAATTGGAGGGAGGTAATGGTGAATGGATATTGTCTTAGGGTTTCTATTGCTGTGGCAAAACACCATGACAAAAAGCAAGTCGGGGAGGAAGGATGTATCTGGCTTACACTTCATTCAGCCCTGCTGTTCCTCACTGTAGGAAGTCAGGACAGAAACTCAAACAGGGCAGGACCCTGGAGGCAGGAGCTGATGCAGAGGCCATGGAGGGGAGCTGCTTATTGGCTTGCTTCCCATGGCTTACTCAGCCTGATTTCTTACAGATCCCAGAGCCCAGAGATGTCACCATCCACCAGGGGCTGGTCCCTCCCACGCTGATCACTAAATGATTAATTGCTTTACAGCTGGATCTCATTAAGGCATTGCCTCAACTGAAGTTCTTTCTCCTGATGACTCTAACTTGTCAAATTGACACACAAAACCAGCCAGTACAGATATGATCCACACACATTGGATAGCGGGATGTGGTGGTTCACTTTTAATCTCGACACTTGAAGCCAAAGGCAGGTAAATCTGACTGGAGGCCAACCTGTTGTACAAGTTCCAGGCCAGCTAGAAACTGTCGCAAAATAAATAAAGACTTGAGAACGGTCTTGATACATTCACTTTGCACAAATGTGCTGAGCACTAGCTGTGCTTGCCCAGGGACACAAGTGGCCTGAGTGGAGCTAACAGAATGTTGTTGGGACGCCGAGCCCAGGCACTAGCAGATCCAGAAGAGCAAAGTTGGTAAACCTGAGATTTACCTCCAAGGCACCAGGAAGCCACAGGAGAGTTCTAAAGCAGCTCAGGAGACTGAGGCAGGAGTATTGCATGAATTCAAGGCCGTGGTGGTCTACATGGAAAGTCTATGCTAGCCTGGGATATACACTGTGATTAAGTCTCCAAAAAAGGAGGTGAGGAGAACTGTATAAAACAGAAGAAAGAAAACTCTTAAATGGAAAACATGACCAGATTAGGTGTGTACTTTGATCTTGGGTTTTTTTTCATATTCATTTTTAAAAATTTTAAAAAACAGCTCTATGACTCAGAGCTGTTCCTTTCCACGGAAATCTTTAGTAAAAGGCAAAAGATTTATAGGCTCTGAAGAGAAACCAGAGTATGCTGCAGTGGCTCTGCCCATTGTCCTCGGACACAGGTAAGTCCTACATAACCAATGGGAGCTAGCTGCACAAAATTAGTGGTCAGTGACTTCTGCTTTCGTCTCCCATGAAGTCGCTGAAATCCGCATCACTATTGAGAAAACAAAAGGAAGGAATCGAGGTATAGGAAGTTGGAGGAAGGTAATGGTGGATCCATATTGTCTTAGGTTTTTTTTTTAAACATTTTATTTATTATGTGTACAGTGTTCTACCTCTATGTTTGCCTGCATGCCAGAAGAGGACACCAGATCTTATGATATCTGATTGTGAGTCACCATATTGTTGCTGGGAATTGAACTCAGGACCTCTGGAAGAGCAGCCAGTGCTCTTAACGTCTGAGCCATCTCTCCAGCCCCTTCATATTCATTTTTGAAAGTAGGAGAATTAGTCTGGCATGGTGGCTCATGCCTTTAATCCCAGTACTTAACGGCACTGGCATTTGGACCTCTGTAAATTTGAGACCAGCCTGCTCTACATGTTGAATTCCATACAGTTAGGTCTACATAGTAAGATCCTGTCTCTCAAAACAAATAAGTTGGAGGATCAGACCTGGATGTGGAGTCCCCTTTTTCCTTGGTGTCTGTTGGCCACCAGTCCACAGGGACAAAGAACAAAGGGGCAAAAGTGATGACAGAAAGCTTTGGATGAAGGAAATGGCCTTTCAGGAGGTGACCAGTGACACTGAGGGAGGGGAGATATAAAGGATTGGGAGAGAGACTGGGGGATGATCACCTAATTTGCATAAGGTGCCAGGCTCCTGTCCTGAAGTTGATTTAGTGGCAGCGCAGCCCTATGAAAATGGACAGAGCACGTTACCTAGCTACCATGTGGGCAGCAGGGGAAGAACATTACAGGGAACTGCATCAAGGGTCATCCTTGAGGTTAGTCAGGCATCAGGGGCCTAGAGACAGCATTCAATAAGGCTAGGCAGAGAGCAGGAAGACCCTGCGGGGTTGGAGTCCTCCAGATTGTGCCTAGCCCAGGAAGGGCTGCTAAGCTATGGTAGACTGCAACCTCTGACCAGAAGGGCTTCCAACCCTGGAGAGATGAGTCAATAGTTAAGATCACTCGCTGCTCCTGTAGAGGACCTGGGTTCAGTTCCCAGAAACCACATGGTGGCTCACAACCATCCCTATCGTCTCTGAATTCCTTGGCAAGCATGCACAGTCAAACACGATAGTGAAATATTCATACACATAAATTTTTAAAATAGCAAGCAAGTCAGCTGATACTCAAGTGAATTGACTGCCATTCCACCCACGCCCAAGTCATGTATTGAGGTCCTATCATCTAGTACATTAGTGTCTTTAGTAGGGTTACTATTGCTGTGATGAAACACCATGACCAAAACAATTCAGTAACAGTTCATCATCAAAACAGAGAGGGTGGGAACTCACACAGGGTCGGAACCTGGAGACTGATGCTGATGCAGAAGCCATTAAAGGATGCTGCCTTCTGGCTTGCTCTCCATGGCTTGTTCGGCCAGGTTTCTTATCAAACCCAGGACCACCTGTCCAGGGATGGCACCATTCAAAATAGCCTGGGCCCTCCCCATTGATCACTAACTATGAAAATGCCACATAGCTGGATTTTATGGAGGTAGTTTCTCAACTAAGGCTCCCCCTGCTCTGATGACTCTAGCTTGTGTCAAGTTGACACAAAATTAATTAATACAATTAAAATGTGATTTAAAAAGATTTATTTATTTTTGTTTTATGTATATGGGTGTTGTGATGCTTTGAGAGATGGCCCCCAAATGGAGTGGCACCATTAAGAGGTGTTGCTTTGCTGGAGTATATATGGCCTTGTTGGAAGAAGTGTGTCACTGTAAAGCCAGACACCAAGTTCTCATATAAGCTCAAGAAACTGCCCAGTTACTCAGTTCACTTCCTGATGCCAGCACGATGTAGGACTCTCAGCTCCAGCACCATGTTTGCCTGCATGCCACTATGCCCCACTGTGGTAATAATGGACTAAACCACAGAAAATGTAAGTCCCCCATTGAAGGTTTTTCTTTATAAGAGTTGCCATGGTCATGGTGTCTCTTCACAGCCATAGAAACCCTAACTAAGGCAGAAATTGGTATTAGGGACTGGGGTATTGCTGTGATAAGCCAGACCATAATTTTTTGAAGGATTATGGGCTTTGGGACTGTGGATTAGAAAAAGCAGTTGAACACTTTAAGTGCTGATTACTGGGCCATATTAGCAGGGGCATGGATGACAGTGGTGCCGAGGATGACTTGAGCTGTGGAAGGAGGGGCTGGCTCAAGAGATTTCAGAAGAGAAGAATATTAATATGTGACCTATGAGACCCTGTGGGTCTCCCGGGAAATGCGCTCCCACACAGCCCGCCAACTCCTCAGCCTAAGTGGCAGCTCTGCATTCACTCTCAACTCTCACCTCTGAGAAACACCTTCAACATTCCCGGAGCCTCAGTCGCCTATCTACTGTCCTCACAGTGCTTCTCATGCCTCGGCAAATGCAGTCTCATTAGTACTTTCCTAGCTTTTCTTACAGGAATTTCAGTGGTGGCATTTTATCTCCTTAATTCATTCTAAGTTCATTGCTGTTTTTATGGTGAACAGTAACACCCAAACGTGCGTGCTCATCCAGTTCTCCCATCGTCATTGGCTCAAGAGACTGTTCTCCTCACTCCCCCAGTGTGGTTTTGGTACCCTTGTCAAAATCGTGTGACTGTATAAGTGAACATTTGATAATACTCATTGTTCTGTAATCTTTTACTTTGGTTTATTTTTCCACTATGTCAGTACCATACTTACTTTGCTTTTATAGGTTGCCTTGTTTTATCGGTTGTTTATATTTTCACATAAGCCTACTTAAGTCCTCCAACTTTGTGTGTTTTCCAAATAGTGAGGGGGACTCTCAAACCAAGACATGGGGTAAGAGGTGAATGGAACAAGTCCTTAGATGAGAGTGCAAATGTCACCACCACACCAGAGTGATCATGATCTTTGGAATGGGCCTCATTATGGCTCCATTGTCATTACCCCGTCTCCTGACCAGCCTTCCTTCCCGTCTTCCTTTTCAGCATTTACCCTGTGACAGGTAAAGTGACATAAAAACCAGGAAGCTGGAGCTACACGTGATGGCTCACACTGTTACTCTCAGCTCTCAGGAGGACCCATCTCAATTACAAGATGAGATCCTGTTTCAAAAATCTATAAAAGACTGGGTTGGTGGCACACACCTTTAACCCCAGCAGAGAGAACAGAGGCAGGTGGATCTCTGTGAGTTCTAGGCCAGTTTGATCTACTTAGCAAGTACTTGGTCTGCTTAGTAGCTAGGGCTACACAGAGATTCTGCCTCAAAAATAAATAAATAAATAATCTAAAAGAGAAAGCTGAGTGTGACGGTTCACATTGGTAATTCCAGCAGCTGGGAGGCTGAGGCAAGCGACCAACACAAGTTGACCAGCCTGTTCCACACAGTGAGTTCCAGGCCAGCCAAAGATATAAAGTGAGACCCTAAACTGAGGGAGGAAGGCGGGAAGGGATAAAAGAAAACCAGGAAACCTAGTTGAGGGCTGGATATTACTTATCATGTCCCATTCGGCTTCTTGGCCTGCAAAGAGGGCCTCTGCTGTCATGAGTGTTCCACAGACCTACCTGAAGGGAAAAGTATTGGCCAAGACCCTCAAGGCCAAGTTCTCAGCACAAAGATTTGTTTGCCCCAGAGGGACAGAGGACAAGGAAAGGGACAAAGGGCAGGGATTAATAGACAAAGACAGGAGCTAGAGGATGAGGGAGGAGAGATAGGCACCAAAGGAAACGCGGCAGGGATATTTATCCTGGAGGGCCAAAGACTGCCTCTGCATAGAGAGGAGGTGGCCTTTGCACAAAGGAAGATGGCAGTTTACAAAGATGCAAGGGGAAACCCTGTGTTAGGATGAGGTGCTTAATTTTAATTGGACACGTTAATTAGGTGAGCCAAATGGGGGCTTTTGATTGCTGGATTTTAAAAGTTCCATAGCTGGACCCGGGCGGTAAGCCTCACGAGGCGGAAGTGACCAAATAAGGGAATAGACCTTGGTGGCTAGCTTTAGGAATGTAGTCTACTGGTTTTTAGCAAGGCAGAGGGAATGGGGGAGAAGGGCAAGGTCTGCCAGAGCCACGTGCTCGTGTGGTCTAGTGTCCCTTCACTACCCAGCTCTCACCCTCAGTTCATGACCACAGCAGGGTCCACCTGGTGAGCAGAGCAGAAGTACTTCCTCACCTACCAGTGACCCAGCACCTGCCCTCCTCCCTTCCAAGGCAGACCCCTCACTGGGGTTTGAGGCCACCTCCAACTCCTTCCTCTCAGCCTCTATTGGTTTACTCCTAAGATAAGTTGCTGATTAGCAAGCTCCAGGGATCCAGCTGTCTTTTTCTACTGCCTGTCCATCACCCCAGCACTAGAGACAAAAACATGCTAGCTGCTGCACATTAGTGCTGAGATCCAAAATTAGACTCCTGTGCTTGAGCAGCCATCCCTCCCCAGCCCCTAGATATACACCTTCTCATTATGTGACAATGTCCTATCACCGAGACAGATGCCTCAACCCTTAGGTGAAGGGTAGGTTACAGGAAGGAGGCTTGGTCTTTTGAGATGGTCTTGTTATGGAACTGAGCCTGGAATTCTTTGTAATCCTCCTGTCTCAGCCTCCTGAGTAGGTAGGACTACAGCCTGTCATCAGTCCCAGCGGTGTTGTATGTTGTTTATATCATTTACTGTAATTTTTTTTATTTTTTAAAAGATGTGTTTATTTATTATGTACACAGAGTTCTGTCTGCATGTATGCCTGCAGTCCAGAAGAAGGCTCCAGATCTCATTACAGATGGTTGTGAGCCACCATGTGGTTACTGGGAATTGGACTCAGGAGAGCAGCCGGCGTTCTTAAACGCTGAGCCATCTCTCCAGCCCGTGTAATTATTTTGATATTGAAAGATCTTAACCCCCATCAAGCAGACAATAGGAGGATATCGCTAGGTTTCACAAGAACAACCTACACAGAGTTCTCTAAAGATAACCCTAGCAGAACATTCTGCGGTTTTTCCGAAAAGAAAAACAAGGGCCCTGAAAAGTCCCCCCTGCCTATACCCCCTCCCCACGCCTGACCTTTAAACTAGCCAATCATCTACTGCCCCGAATATTATGCTGATTTTGTGGTATTTGTCTTTAAAAGTTGCTCGCAGTTACTGTTTGGGGCTTCATTCAACATCTGGCTGCAGGAAGCCCATTTGCGCAAACGCTCAATAAACGCCTCTTGCTGATTGCATCGACTGGTTTGCTGTTTGGGTCCCTGGGGCGCTCTCCCGAGAGGATAGCACCCCAAGTCTGGGGTCTATCAATATGTGTATGTGTATGCAGGTGCTGTGGGAAGCCAGAGGGATGGATGCTGGAGTTACAGATGACTGGAATCAAACTGGCAAGAAGAGCAGGACATTTTTAATTGCTTAATCATCTCTGCAGCCCCTGCAATGTGTCTGTGTGTTTCTTCTTTTTCTTCCTTCTCCTTTTTCTTTTTTTCTTTGGTTTTTGCCCCAGGTCTCTGGGCTATCGAGTCTTTGGTTCTTGGTCACCCAAGTGGTGCTGGGTATGGGTTCCCTCTTGATGGGAATATAGGAATAAACCACCCACATCAATCCTGGCTTTGTAGTCTTTACAGAAGGAATCCAGAACTAGTTATTTAAAAGAAACCATCCTCCTGGTGGCCGTTGCATTTAAAGCCAGCATTCGGGAGGCAGAGGCAGGAACTCTCTGAGGCCGAGGCCAGCCAGATCTACATAGCGAGTTCCAGAACAGCCACAGCTACATAGTGAAATCTTGTCTTGAAAACACAAAATAGAACATTCATGATCCACAGCACCGCTTAAAACCTGACTGTGGTCACTCCTATAATCCCAGCACTGGAAAAGGACTCAGCATCAGGAGGCCGATGCCATTCAATGCTACTAAGAGAGGTAAGGCCAACGAGAGAAAATGCAGAGTACAGATCTTGACTCAAATACAAAAGGAGTAGAAGAAAAGGAGCCATTGCACCAAGCTCACGAACCTCAAAGTACACAAGGTTCAAAAATTGTAGCCAAGCAAAGAAACAAGGTAACATAGTAAAAAGTTTACAGACATAGTTTAAATTTACACAGTTTAAGAATGAAGATATCACCGGGCAGTAGTGGGGCGTTAGTTAATTTCCAGCACTCAGGAAGCAGAGACAGGTGTATCTCTGTGTGACTTCGAGTACAGGCGAGTCTACAAGAAATAGTTCCAGGACAGGCTCTAAAAGCTACAGAAAAAAACATGTTTTGAAAAAGGAAAAGAGAAAGACGTGTACATGAACCACACTTGATTATCCACAGGCAAAATATTAGTAGTGTAATAATTAAATAAATAAACGCAAAGTACAAACAAAGACTACTAAAAGTGGTGAAACTATCTTTAAACAACATATTATAGCCCTGTAAAGACAGGACCTCAAAAAATTAGGTTAAGACTCAGAGTTGTTCCTCTCCACGGAAATCTTTAGTAAAAGGCGAAAGATTTATACGATCTGAAGAGAAACCAGAGTATATAAATATCACCCCGCAGAGCGTTCTCGACCGAATCGAGCTCCTAGACAACCGATGGGCGCTAGCTGCACGAAATAAGTGATGACTTCTGTTTCCTCTCACGCACGTCACCGAAGGACACATCACTAGAAAGAAAAGAAAGCGAGAAAGAAAAGATAAAAGCGCTTAAACATTTAAATTTCGCACTGACCCTCGTGCAGTGCATTGTGGGTATGTAAATAAACTGGTTCATCAACCTCGGGTATCCGGAAATGGAGATTACATTTTCCCTGAGTAAATGTTGGGCCGACGCCAGGGGGCAGTGCAGAAACCAGATTCATATAAAAATCTGGTTTTATAATTTACACCAAGTAAAAGTTTTTTTCTTTTTTTCGGGGGCAAATATTTTGATTTTGCTTTTTGAAATTTTCAGACGGTGTCTCGAACGTCCCCTAGGCTGGCCTTGAATTCAGTTGGGCCTGGGAAGATGAGCACAATTCTCTTTGCCTCAATCTCATGAACGGGGGGCAGCCATTAGGGAGTCTCCTGTATCCCAGGCTAGCATTGAACTTGCCTCATCACCTAGGACGATCTTGAATTCCTGAGTCTTCTGTCTACTACTAAATGTTCTAATGACAGGCAAGTGCGCCCACATCCAACTTAAAAATTTTCTTAATTAAAAACAAAATAATCAGCTGGGCGGTGGAGGCCCATGTCTTTAATCCCATTACGCAGGAAGCAGAGTCAGGTTGATCTCTGTGAGTTCAAGGCCAGCCTGCTCTAAAGTGTGAGTTCCAGGAGAGGCTCCAAAGCTACAGAGTAATCCTGTCTCAAAAAAAAAGAAAAAAGAAATTCCATTTGCTAACCTATAAAATGAAGGTGACAATGACAGTGTCTGCCTCAGAATGTTGGGAGGATTTAGCCACAAAGCCCTCTGTACTGATTCCAGAGGGATAGACCGTGTGTTGAGGGTTGGGAATGGAGTTTCATAACACAGGAAGGCCTGGTGTGGTGGTGCGTAGCTTTTCTCAGGGCTAAGAAGGCCGGGGTAGGCAGATATTTATGAGCTTGAGACTAGCCTGCTTTACATGGTGAGTTCTAGGCTAGCCAGGTATACGTAGTGAGAGCCTGTCAAATATATATGTCTTGTTCCTTTAAAAAATACTTGTGCCGGGCTGGAGAGATGACTAAGTGGTTAAGGGCATTGCCTGGTCTTCCAAAGGTCCTGAGTTCAACTCCCAGCAACCACATGTTGGCTCACAACCATCTACAATGAGGTCTGATGCCCTCTTCTGGCCTGCTAGCATACACGCAGACAGACTATTGTATACATAATAAATAAATAAATAAATATTAGAAGAAAAAAAAAGAATACTTGTGCCTTGCAGTGGTGATGCACATCTTTAATCCCAGCACTTGGGAAGCAGAGATCTCTGAGTTCCAGGTCAGCCTGATACACACAGTGAATTCCAGGACAGTTTGAGCTACATAGTGAGACCAAAAAAAATAGTGTGTGTGTATGTGAAAGGAGGGAGGAAGCGCCTGAGGGTCATAGTGCGTATGTGTCACATGTGAGGATTTCAGGACAACCACGGGGAGCTGTTCCTCCCCTTCTGCCTTATTGAAATAGGGGTGTTTTCGTTCCACTGAAGTAGTCCTCCATGCTTGCTAGCTTGGGAGCCTCTGGGTGAGTCTCCTGTCTTCATCTTCCATCTTGATTTAGGAATGCTGGAATTATAGATCCTATGCCTGCCCACACAGAGTCTGTGGCCAACCTGTATTAAATAGTGAGACCCTTTATCAAAGAGAGAGAGTGGGGCAATGGTAACACACATCTTTAATTCCAGCACTCAGAAGGCAGAGGTAGGTGGATCTGAGGTTGAGGACAGCCTGGTCTACAAAGCAAGTTCCAGGACAGCCAGGACACCCTGTCGAGAGAGAGAGAGAGAGAGAGAGAGAGAGAGAGAGAGAGAGAGAGAGAGAGAACTAGTATGTGTGAGATCTATACAAGTGGGGAGGAGACAGCTTCATCAAAGGCCTCATGTTACTATATTACTCCACTGAGCCACATCTCCGTCTGTAAAGCCTCTTTTAAGATCTTACTCCAATCAAATGGAGTAAGATCCACTCCCCGCTCTACCCATGCCCATGCCTTTCTGTTTCCACACTCTTGTTCTTTGTGCTAGGATGCTCGGTGTGACTATGTGTAAGAGACTTGGGATGTATTGAGTCTGGGCTCTTGTGTTTATGCTCTGGGAATTTTTAGGCTTGGGCACATGGCAGGAACATGTGGCAAGGCAAGGAGTGTCCTCAAGACAGTGGTTAGTGCAGTCCTTGCCAGCGTTTGCGAACAGTGATGCTGACCTCATCTGACCCATGCTGCTTGATTTCTACCCCTTGGAACATATGACTTTTCTTTCCCATTAGAATTGGAATTCAGAGAAAGGTGCAATATTGAGTTTCTCTTTAGTTACCCTCTCTTGCATGCCCCTGGATTACTCGTTCCTGACACGATTGAGTAAGACTGTTAATAATCCACACAATAGAAACAGAAGGAACATTGCCAAACGCTTTTTTTGAGGCTACAATTACCCTGATACCCAAACCACAGAAAGACAATACTAAGAAAGAGAGTTACAGACCAATCTCACTCATGAACATTGATGCAAAAATACTAAATAAAATACTAGCAAATAGAATCCAAGAACACATCACAACCATCATCCACCATGACCAAGTCGGCTTCATCCCACAGATGCAGGGATGGTTCTACATACAAAGATCTGTCAACGGAGCTGGAGAGATGGCTCAGAGGTTAAGAGCATTGCCTGCTCTTCCAAAGGTCCTGAGTTCAATTCCCAGCAACCACATGGTGGCTCACAACCAGCTGTAATGTGGTCTGGTGCCCTCTTCTGGCCTGGAGGCATACACACAGAGAGAATATTGTATACATAATAAATAAATAAATATTTTTTAAAAAATAAAGTGTCTGGATATATCTCCTGTAGGACTCTGCGAAGACAAGAGCCGGCTATAGCACACAAGTGGTGGCTCTTGGGTAAGGAAGCTAAATTATCCATTAAAAAAGAAATCTGTCAACGTGATCCACCATATAAACAACTGAAAATTAAAAACCACATGATCATCTCATTAGATGCCGCAAAAGCATTTGACAAAATACAACATCCCTTCATGATAAAGGTCTTGGAGAGAGGAGGGATACAAGGAACATACCTAAACATAATAAAGGCAATATACTGCAAGCCAACAGCCAACATCAAACTAAATGGACAGAAACTCCCAGCAATTCCACTGAAATCAGGAACAAGACAAGGTTGTCCACTCTCTCCAAATCTATTCAATATAATTCTTGAGGTCCTACCTAGAGCAATAAGACACCAGAAGGAGATCAAGGGGATACACTTTGGAAAAGAAGAAGTCAAACTCTCACTGTTTTCTGAAGATATGATAGTTTACATAAGTAATCCCAAAAATTCTACCAAGGAACTTCTACAATTCATAAACACTTTCAGTAATATACCAGGTTACAAGATTAACTCAAAAAAATTAGTAGCCCTCCTGTACACAGATGATGAAAGGGCTGGGGAAGAAATCAGAGACTCAATAACCTTCAAAATAGCCACAAATAGCATAAAATATCTTGGAGTAACTCTAACCAAACAAGTGGAAGGCTTGTATGAGAGGAACTGTAAATCTCTGAAGAAAGAAATTGAAGAGGGCACCAGAAAGTGGAAAGATATCCCATGCTCTTGGGTAGGCAGGATTAACATAGTAAAAATGGCAATCTTACCAAAAGCAATTTACAGATTCAACGCAATGCCCATCAAAATCCCAATAAAATTCTTCACAAACCTCGAAAGAACTGTACTCAACTTCATATGGAAAAGCAAAAATCCCAGGATAGCCAAACAATTCTGGGTAATAAAAGAACTTCTGGAGGCATCACAATCCCTAACTTCAATCTCTACTACAGAGCTGCAGTACTGAAAACAGCCTGGTACTGGCATAAGAACAGACAGGAGGACCAATGGAACCAGATAAAAGACACGGATACAAATCCACACATCTTTGAACACTTGATTTTTGACAATGAAGAAAAAAATATCAAATGAAAAAAAAGCATATTTAACAAGTGGTGCTGGCATAACTGGGTATCAACATGTAGAAGAATGAAAATAGACCCATATCTATCACCATGCACAAAACTCAAGTCCAAATGGATCAAAGACCTCAACATAAAGCCAGCCACACTGAACCTTATAGAAGAGAAAGTGGGAAGTACACTTGAATGCATTGGCAAAGAGAACCACTTCCTAAATAGAACTCCAGCAGCACAAACACTGAGAGAAACAATTAATAAATGGGACCTCCTGAAACTGAAAAGCTTCTGTAAAGCAAAGGACACAGTCAACAAGACAAAACAACAGCCTACAGAATGGGAAAAGATCTTCACTAACCCCACATCAGACAGAGGTCTAATCCCCAAAATATAAAAAGGACTCAAGAAATTGGACAACAAAAGATCACATAATCCAATGAAAAAATGGAGCACAGACCTAAACAGAGAACTCTCAACAGAGGAATCTAAAATGGCTGAAAGACACTTAAGGAAATGCTCAACATCCTTAGTCATCAGAGAAATGCAAATCAAAACAACTCTGAGATTCCATCTTACACCTGTAAGAATGGCCAAGATCAAAAACACTGATGACAACTTATGCTGGAGAGGTTGTGGAGAAAAGGGAACACTTCTGCATTGCTGGTGGGAATGCAAGCTGGTACAACCCCTTTGGATGTCAGTGTGGCGATTTCTCAGAAAACTAGGAAACAACCTTCTTCAAGCCCTAGTAATACCACTTTTGGGTATATATCCAAATGATGCTCAATCATGCCACAAGGACATGTACTCAACTATGTTCATAGCAGCTTTGTTTGTCATAGCCAGAAACTGGAAACAACCTAAATGCCCCTCGACCCAAGAATGGATAAGGAATATGTGGTACATTTACACAATGGAGTACTACACAGCAGAAAAAAATAACGACAGCTTGATTTTTGCAGGAAAATGGATGGAACTAGAAAACATCATTTTAAGTGAGGTACCCCAGACACAGAAAGACAATCATCACTTGTACACTAACTCATAGGTAGTTTTTAAGCATAAAGCAAAGACAGCCAGCCTACAAACCACAATCCCAGAGAACTTAGACAACAATGCGGACACTAAGAGAGACTTACATAGATCTAATCTACATGGGAAGCAGAAAGTAGAAAAGGACAAGATCTCCTGAGTAAATTGGGAGCATGGGGACCTTGGGGAAGATTAAAAAGGGGAAGAGGAGAGGCAGGGAGGGGAACAGAGAAAAATGTAGAGCTCAATAAATATCAAAAACATTTAGGCAACCAATCAGTACAAAAGAAGAAGAAGAAGAAGAAGAAGAAGAAGAAGAAGAAGAAGAAGAAGAAGAAGAAGAAGAAGAAGAAGAAGAAGAAGAAGAAGAGGCAAGATGTGACTGCCCTGCCAAATAAGGTACCGAGCCACATAGCTGACACAGAGAAGAATAATGGGCTAATATACGTTAAGAGAGTTTAGAAGAAGCCTGAGCTAATGGGCCAATCAGTTTATAACTTAAAAAAAGTAATATTAAACATATTACAGTTATACCACACAATCCTACAGGTTAGGCAGTTATAGAAAGATCAATTCGAACTATAAAAGGTATGATAAACAAACAGAGAGGGATGAAAATGCCCCCAGAAATAGATTACATAATGCTTTATTAACCTTGAATTTTCTTAACTCCAATGAGGAGGGGCAACAGCAGCAGAGAGACATTGGATAACAGAAAAGTCTTCTGAATTAAATCAGCCAGTGTATTACAAGGATGTGCTGACCTCACAATGAAAGCCTGGAGATGTGCTGCGTTGGGGAAGGGGTTTTGCTCTTGTTTCCACAGGAAAAGGAAAACTATGGATACGATGAAAATTTAAAAAGTTTTGGTTTTAGAAGAAGAAACCTTTTGAAAAAGAGAAATGACAGCTCATCCACAATGGTGACAACCATACAGGTAGTAAGGAAAGCATATAGGGTTGGGGCAGGGTTCTGTTCTTGTCTTTGCAGGAAAATACTTATCTTCAAATTTCAAGAGACCCTAGATATTTGGATGCTGACAGAAGGAAAAATAACTATCCATTATGGATCATCAAGAAAAACGAATTAGACTCATAAGTACAGGTATTAAAACATATACATTTACATATATGTATGTATATATATTTATGAATATAGAGAGCTGGCCTAGGACTTGAACACTGTCTCTGTCCCTCTCTAAATCCAAGCATGTTGTTAAAAGAAAAATTCAGAGTTTCTGTCTCATGTCAGGTGCCATGATATAGGACAGAAAGAAAAAAAGAATTTAGAAAAAAATTTTACTTCTCTTCATATCTATTTTTGTCTCTATCGTACCTTTCATCAAATATATATGTCTGTATATGTTTATATAAATAATGTTTAAGTTTTACACAATGAAAAATGAGTTTTCCTGCAGTAATCTTTGAAGTTTCCACGAAAAAGATGGGGCCCCACAACAACAACTCCACCTGGTTGTTATGACGTCATGATGCTTATAGCCCTACTACAAGACCTGTTTTGGGTACCAGCTGCTCAAGATGGTTCCAACTTGGTTAGCTCAAATGGTGTACTTTTTCCAATGTTCTGGCTAGAACTCCAAATAGGAACCTCAGAATAACCCTACCAAATACTCAGAGACTATTTGCAATTATAGCAGATAGTAATCTTGGAACTTAACCATCATTTTACTTTCACTGGATCTCATAGAGAGAACATTGACCCCATGACAGCTGGAAGTAATTCTAGAAGACAATGTCCCCTCTCCCAACAAAATTTGTCCTCAGGGATAGGGACATCATTTAGGGGTTGATTATAATTGGTATAGGGTTGGAGGTTGGGGGGAAATTTTAGAGGCTCAGGGATCTCTTTTTAAAAAGGGGGGATTGGATGGAATAATAGATTAGTATGAGCTTACTCACACTAATAATAATAGTGAGTAGTAGAGTGAATACCTGTCAGTTATTATTTATAGGCAATTAAATTGGTATAGATTCTTGTATATTGATACGAAGTTAAATTATATTGAATATTGTATGAATGAAGGCTTCTAGCTCTGCTTAAAACATTTTTATATATTGATATATATTTATCATATTGCAATGTACATTTCTACTTCTGATCAAGATACTTATACATTGTTTGCAGTTTGAGGTCATTGTCCTCACTTGTTGCACATTTGTTTATTGTATAATATTCTAATGTGAAGTCTTAGTCTTTTCAAGTTATAAAGGTATTAAGAATTATAGATCAATAGTCATCTATGTTTGTCATACTTAAAGTTAGACTAATCATGTTCTTTAGATGCATAGAGATTGTATTCTGCATAGATAGGTAATCTTCAACCACTTCAGAGAACTGTAGAGTATGGCATTTAAATAACTTAGGTTTCTGTTGAAGTGAGACACAAATGCTCCTGGCAGCACTGATCTATTTCTGAGAGAATGTTGAGCGCCTTAGACACTCCACTTGGAGCTTGTTTTCTTCTTGGAAAACTGGCCTTTGGGCAAAGAAATGGCCATGCCTTAATGGATAAGCAGGACTGTCAAATCTTGCCAAGACAGGTAAGATGGTTTGGAAAAATTTCCTACCTCTGAAATTGGCCTGTTAGTTATTCTAGGCCTTAACCAAAGTTGGTTGCTTCAATGTTGCAAATGAGACATTGGGTGATTGCCCAGGTAATCAGTTGTCTCTGTCATTTATTGCACATTTTGGAAGTTGCTTGATTGCACTTCCTGCTTACTCAAGTAATACTATTTCCCTTCTTGGAGCTTCGATGGGGTTGAAGACTAGATAGTTGTAGTTACTTTCCTCTCATGACTTGGCCAAGTTATTTATTTATACAAGACTTACACTAGTTAGGATAGGATAATTTTCTAATATATTTGTTCTTATTGTATATAATTTTGTATTAGGCTTAGAACTCTCTTATTTAAACAAAAGGGGGAGGTGTTATAGGAAGTCTTACAGCCAGTGGTGACCCGCCCACTTGGGTGTGTCCTCTTATACTATTTAAACCGATGTAGAGCATGCCTCCGCTCTCTTGCCAATTTCTGGATTTGGTTTCTGTTCTCTGTTC
The DNA here is from genome assembly GCA_004026605.1 of Ondatra zibethicus. Classification (NCBI taxonomy): domain Eukaryota; kingdom Metazoa; phylum Chordata; class Mammalia; order Rodentia; family Cricetidae; genus Ondatra; species Ondatra zibethicus. The sequence goes on along the minus strand of PVIU01000380.1, from coordinate 290,170 downwards.
AAGCAGGGGATTCTGATTTGTGAGTTTACCCCTAAATAAATCACCATCTGTTTCTCAATTCTGAGCCAGTGTGGGATTTCTCCTAAGAGTCCTTCCACAGGGTAGACTCATAGATCACAATCCTCTGCTGGAATGGGGAGCAGATTCTGTCCTACCTACTTCAGCTCTTTCATCCTAATAGCAAAGCTCTGTTTCATTTGTTAAGACCCACCTGCAACCCACCCCTGAGCACTTTGAGTTCTTAAAAGCTATCACTGCCTCTTGTAAAATCTGTCAAAAGTCAGATCCCACGACCCAATACCGTAGCTTCCCTTTCCCCACCCCCCAGGCCAGGGGCTCCTTTCCAGGAACTGACTGGCAGCTGGATTTTACTCATATGCCCATGGCCAGAAAAGTTAAATATCTCCTGGTTTTGGTGGACACAGTATCTAAGTGGATTGAAGTGTTCCCCACCACAAACAAACAAACAAACAAACAAACAAACAAACAAATAAATAAATAAATAAATAAATAAAGAGGGCCCAGACAGTTTCCAGTGTTCTTCTCTGAGAAATCATCCCCTGGTTTGGAATCCCAACCTCTCTTCAGTCAGATAATGGCCCAGAGTTTACTTCCCAGATTTCTCAATCTTTATCTAAGGCTCTTAACATTCGCTGGCATTTTCTTTCTATCTATCTTTCTTTATTTTTCGATTTTTCGAGACAGGGTCTTGCTGTAGTTCTAGAGCCTGTTCTGAAACTAGGTCTTCTAGACCTGGCTGAGTCTTGAACTCACAGAGCTCTGCCTGCCTCTGCCTGCCTCTGCCTCCCAAGTGCTGGGATTAAAGGCCTGAGCCACCACCGCCCAGCAAAGATTTATTTATTTATTTGTTATGTATACAGAGTTCTTTCTGTATGCTTGCTGGCCAGAAGAGGGCACCAGATCTCATTACAGTTGGCTGTGAGCCACCATGTGGTTTCTGGGAAGTGAACTCAAGACCTCTGGAAGAGCAGTCAGTGCTCTTAACCTCTGAGCCATCTCTCCAGCCCTCCCTGGCATTTTCATACCCCATATCACCACAGTCTTCAGGGAAGGTAGAACAAACTAACCATTCCTCAAAAAATGTTCTTGTTAAAATGTCACAGGAGCTTCACCTCGACTGGGTAAGACTTTTGCCTCTGGCCCTGCTAAGGCTTAGGGCTCTCCCCAAAACTCATGTATGGGAGGCTTGTTTTAACCCCTGGCCTCTCGCCTAAAACCTCTCCCCTTCCTGATCATCTGCCTACTCCATTGTTAGTCCATCTTTGCTCCCTAGTATGGGATTTTACCGACTACTCATTACCTCAACCATGTGCTAATTTATGCCCACCACCGATTAAAATATCAGATCAGGTACTATTCTCTCCCCCAGACCAACGCCCCTCACCCCTTTCCCATAAATGGCAGGGCCCCTTTAAAGTAATTCTTGTAACTGCCACAGCTGTCAAGCTCGAGGAACTTCCTCATTGGAGTCACCTGTCCCACCTTAAACCTTTTATCTTCCAGCTCAAGATACTCCCTTGTATAGGGTAACTCAAACATGGGCCTGCTCCCTTAAGTTCCAGAGGGCACCAAGATCAGCCACTCTTTCTCCAGTTCCAGAAAAATAAAAGTCTCATCCTTACTTAACTCTCCTGTGCCAAAAACGCCATATACTCTCCCTCTTCCTCTTTCCTCTATATGCTTTACCAACTTCTCTAGATCTCAAATGCCATGCTTAAATTTCCAGTAAACCACTCTGATTCTCTGATTGCAATCGAGGCAAATCTTAGGCGAGGTAAGTTCTGGTGACTCCTGCCCTTCTCCACCCTCCAGGGTTTGGCCCCTGTGTCTTTGAACTTCCCATTATCAGTGCTTGACACACATTCCAGTGTCTTAGGGCAAGGACTTCGAATGTGCAATCCTTTGTGTTAAAGAAATTTACGCTTGGCCGGGCAGTGGTGGCACACGCCTTTAATCCCAGCACTCGGGAGGCAGAAGCGGTCGGATCTCTGTGAGTTCGAGACCAGCTTGGTCTACAAGAGCTAGTTCCAGGACAGGTTCCAAAGCCACAGAGAAACCCTGTCTCGAAAAAAAAAAAAAAGAAAAGAAATTCATGCTCATTTTCGAGCTGTTGTTTATTTACTGATTAATGCAGAGGTTGAAATCCAGGGACTCACATATACACAAGGGCTCTACAACTGACTGCACTCCCGGGGTTCGATTTGAATTCAGACTGCAGAGCAGGTTTCCACTGCGAAAATCTGAAGCAGCACTGTCCCCTGGTGGTCAGCCCTCACCTTTACATGGGGGGACCGGAAAGGAAATAGTTAAGGTATTTCTGGAGATCTCAGGGCATCGACTTAGCGTCATTTACATACCCACAATGCACTGCAAGGTGTCATTGCTAATTTTAACACAGGAACGGCTTGTTTCCTTTTTCCATCGTAATGGCACGACTTTCAAAGATTGAAAAAAGGATGAATCAGAGGAATTATGTAGTCTATTTGTTTGTATAATTATTTTGAGGAGATGTCACCATTATTGCAGTAAGATTACGTTTCATTGGGAAGTTTGTGCGGCCTAATGAAGAAAATATAGACATATATACTTATATAATATTAAGTGTTTTGATGTCCTCTTAGTGAATTACTATTATAAACTTTACTGATGGAAGTGCAGACTTATTCCTAAACTGTATCTCTTCATAGTTAGGAAGTGCTTTTCTATGAGTTATTTATTAAGATTTTTTGCTTCTGCCTTTTTTTTTTATTACTTTTTCTTCCACTTTGTTTTGTTTCCTCGGCACAACTACTTTCTTCATCACTTTCTTCTCTGAGGCCAGCAGTTCGTTCAAGACTCTCTTTTCAACCCTTGCTTCTAAACCTCTAATGTGCTTTTGTGGACATCGTGATTCTGTTCTTGCCAGCCTTCCCTCCAGCACGAAGTCCAAGCGTTTTGTTTAACTACAGTCAGTTCTTTCTGGTCGCACCAAGGTCATCGCTCAAATCTAAGGACTAACTAAAAAGCAAAGCAGAGAGGTAGGGAGCTGGTTCACTGGGCTTCTCTACCATGCACAAATCTCAGCTTCCACCCACACCTCTGTCAAACCTGCAGGTGGTGGTGTGTGCTTAGGACCTCGAACTGGGGAGGCAAAGACAAGAGGACCAGAACTCAAAGTTGTTCCTGGCTATAGATTAAGGTTTCAGGTCAGATGAGACTACATGAGACCATCTTAAAACAAACAAAAACAGTTCTCCCCCTTTGGGGAAAAAACCCCAACCAAACTAGAAAAGAAAATGTTAGAATTCTTTCTTTGGAGCCTATGCCACTCTAGAGAATTATCACTTTTCCTTTATTTATGCTAAGAAGAACGAAAAGTCCAGCTGGGCATAGCGGTTCAAGCCTTTAATCCCAGCACTCAGGAGTCAGACACAGTTATCTGAGTTCTGGACTTTATGGGCTACACACTGAGATCCTGATTGGAAGAAACAAAAGATCAACAAAGTCCCCTAAAGAAACAATAGCGCCATACCTACTTGGCAGGGGAGATAACATGATCGCGAAGGTGGTTTTCCCAGGGCGAGACTTATCCATTGCACTCCGGAAGTGCTGACCCCTGCAATTTCCCCAAATGCGGGAAACTCGACTGCATAATTTGTAGTAGTGGGAGACTGCGTTCGCACTCTCTCCTAAGGAAAAAAAAGAAAGAAAGAAAGAAACAACAGCAGACTGGAGAGATGGCCCTATGGTTAAGAGCACCTGGCTGCTCTTCCAGAGGAACGGGGTTCAATTCCCAGCACCCACATGGCAGCTCACACTTGTCCAGTTCCAGAGGATCTGACATTTTCACTCCAATGCATATAAAATAAAGCTAGATAAAATAAAAAAAAATAATAGCAAGGAAAAACAACAAAATCTAAAGGCAACATATAACCAAAACCATACCAAACCAAAGAAAAACCCCAACAAGGACAGTGGTGATGATGCATGCCTTTACCCCAGCAGTTGGCAGGCAGAGGCAAGTTGATCTGAGTTTGAAGTCAGCCGGCTTAATCTACAGAGTGAATTGTAACCAACCAGCCAGCCAGCCAGCCAGCCAGCCAACCAACTAAGCAACCAACAAAACAAACAAATAACCCCAACAAAGGAATAAGCAACTGGAAGATTAAGAGAGCCCAAACTAAATCAAAGCTAACCAGGTAGCACTGGTCTGCTGTTCCAGTGAGTTGTGACCGAAGACAGGAAGCTCAAAGTCATCCTGGACTATAGGTAAATTAGGAAGATATTGCACAGGTAAATTAGGAAGATATTGTCTCAAAAATAAAAAGTAGATAAATAAAATAAAAAATAAAAAGTTCCAGGGATACAATGGAACGTTACACAGCGGGCGTGAGGCCTGAGGCTCCATCCTCAGCACTGCAGGGCAAAGCCTGGAAGAGGCTGGGAGAGAAGCAGAAACAGGAGTGATGAGGGCTCAGTCCAGGGCTTGAGCCATGGGGGTAAAGCAGTGAGATGTTGGATTCTAGAGACACTTGGAAGGTCGTCAGCGGACAGTAGAGATGGAGACTAAGAGGAGGCTTCAAGGGACACTGGTTTTGAGCTACAGAAGGAAGAGTGACTGACCATCACTTCAACCGGGGATTGTGTCCCAGCACTGGAGTTGCTTTTGGTTTTGTTTTTTCAAGACAGTGTTTCTCTGTGTTGTTCTGGAGTCTGTCCTGGAACTCGCTTTGTAGACCAGACTGGCCTTGAACTTCCCCAGTGTTGGAATTAAAGGCGTGAGCCACTATTGCCCAGCTGGACTTGTTTTAGACACAGTGAGATATAAATGTCTGGCTGGAAATAAAATGAAATAAAATAAAAGGGGTTGAGGGAACAGTAGCAAAACCAAAAACAGGAGAGAAGCAGGGAAGCAGGGCTGTGTTGGGGGTTATAACATGGAGCAGGGGTTCTCAACATGTGGGTCACGATCTCTTTAGGGTCAAACAACCCTTTTACGGTGGTCGCCTAAGACCATCAGAAAACAAACGTTACAGTTCATAGCAGTAGCAAAGAGACAATTATGAATAGCAATGAAAATAATTCCATGGTTGTGGGTGGGGTCACCACAACATGAGGGACTGTAGGGTGGCAGCATTAGAGAGGCTGAGAACCAGTGTCTTAAAGGATCAGGGCCTCCTTTAAGGCCACAGCATGCCCTGGAGCTCTTCCAGAGTCTTGAGGACCCTTCCCTTGGGGCCTGCTTTTGACAAGTAGGAGCACCCCAGCCTGTTACACAACTCTTGTGATTCCCATTCCTGTCGGACTACACAGTACAGATATGTGAACCCTTTATTAGACCCTTGTGCAGCAACAGCTTCCCCCTTCCCCTGCCTTTGCTAACTCCCAGTTCCCCCCCCCAGAACCGAGTGGCACTGTCTTCAATGCCTCCTCCTGGCAGGTAGCTTTCCACGAGGCACAGTTCCCATGTGGTGGCTCACAACCATTTGTAGCTCCATTTCAGGGGATCTGATACCCTCTTTTGACCTCCATGGACATCAGGCACACGTGTTGTATATATGCAGGCAAACAGACAAAAATAAATAATCTTTAAAAATAGAGAGCCTCGGGGCTGGAGAGGTGGCCCCGAGGTTAAGAGCACTGACTGTTCTTCCAGAGGTCCTGAGTTCAATTCCCAGCAAACCACATGGTGGCTCACAACCATCTGTAATGAGATCTGGTGCCCTCTACTGGCTTATAGGATATATGTAGGCAGAATACTATATACATAATAAATAAATCTTTAAAAAAAATAGAGACACTCAAGCCCTTTAGTACAGTCTTCTGTAGTCCATTGAATCCTTTGTGACATTTTTCTTTGAAAAAAATTATTTTAGATGTGTACCAGACTGATGTATACATTTGTATTATGTGCATGCAAGGACCAAATAGGCACTAAAAGGCATAGGATTCCCTGGAACTGAAGTTACAGATCGTTGTGAGCCGCTAGACATCATATTTCTGATTTGTATTATTGCTCTGCTGTTGAATGAAGTTTCCTTCCTACTTAGCAGAGGAAGAGGGGAAGGGAAGAAGAAAAAGAACAAGAAGTACGTCCAAGGGACAACTATAATGTCACATGGTGGCTTTCTCCAAAGGACGACTCCTATAATGTCACATGGTGGCTTTCGGCAAAGGATGACTCCTATAATGTCACATGGTGGCTTTCTCCAAGGGATGACTCCTATAATGTCACATGGTGGCTTTGTCCAAGGGAGGACTCTTATAATGGACGTGTGGGTGGCTATTGTGGTTATACCTCTGCTCAGTATGCACACCAATGTTCTTCTCTTTTCATTCGTCCCTTGATTTATCCTTCTGGTGAAGTTGGTGTAGGACTCAGCCAACCATGAGAAGCTTAATAGGAGCAGACCACCCAAAGGAAGTTCTTTGCTTCCAGCCATTATCACCTGCCAGTGTTGGGCCCAGCCATGATAAGTTTAATGGAGGCCCAGTCTCAGTAGTTTACCATGAAGCAATACCTGGCTGCAGGAAGAACCACAAACTGATTACCCGAGCACCACCCAAGAACAGACCATCCAAAGGAAATGCCTAACGTTCCAACCGTTGTAGATAGGATCACCTGCCAGCACACTCAACAGGACACCCCTAGACAAATGTCAGTAAGTCAGGAGTCCTGAACCTTAAAAATCCCTCACCCCCACCTTACCTTTATAAAAACCCAACTCTAGGGCTGGAGAGATGGCTCAGTGGTTAAGAGCACCAGCTGCTCTTCCAGAGGTCCTGAGTTCAATTCCCAGCAACAACATGGTGGCTCACAACCATCTGTAATGAGATCTGGCGCCCTCTTCTGTTGTGCGGGCATACATGGAGGCAGAATGTTGTATATATAATAAATAAACAAATAAATCTTTAAAAAAAAAACCAACTCTAACTCAGCTCGGGGATCTCCGATTATTCCAATACATTGGCCATGTGGAGAGACCGAGTTTGCAAACTTGTGTAAAATAATGGCTCTTTTACATATGGGACTAGTTCTCCTTGTTGGTTTTTGGAGGACTTCGCAGGTCTGGGCATAACAGTTGGTGTCTTCCAGCCTGCAGGCCATTGATCTGTAAGGTCTGTGTTATCTCAGAGCTCTCAACCATCACCATCCACAGCTGTCCCCCACCTCAGAGGGCCTTCGGACCCCTAAGTGATGTCGCATTCTGGCCCTTGAATCCCCTGGGACCCATCCCCCTTGAGCGCCTGAGTGTGTGTAACCATTGAAGATGTGTACCAGCACAAACTGAGCTGGCCTGGCCTTCAATTTCTTATAGTAACCACTGCTACCCAGTCCAAAATGTCACTCAAGCCTTTAATGCTGTACGATCCTACACCCTATGATGAATCAGAGTCACCAGGCCCCTGTCCCCAAGTCCCTGTCTCCATATGAAATAGTGTGTGGAGTGAAGGGGGGTATCTTGGATATATATCAATAATTTATTTGCCCTTTGTGTCAGGGGTCCATGTTAAGATAAAGGTGCATCTCCTAATGACCAGTCACACCTTACCCCAAATGATGAACAGGACAACTGGTGCTGCTGTAATTTCACCTCTTAAGATGGTGAGGTGTCCATTTAGCTACCCAGATATGGACCTCACAGAAATAGCAGAGGAGACAGGACCAAGTCAGTCTCTTACGTTATTAAAAGCAACCAAGCCAGCAAGCAAACAAACAAAAAACCTAACACCCCAATCCCTCTCAGAGATGTAATTCTCTCTGAGAACATTTGTCTGAGCCTCAGCCTCTGCTGCAGCATATTTCCTTTTTAAAACGTTAATTACTTGTCAGGAATGGTGCACGCACATTAATTTCAGCACTCAGGAGTCACAGGCAGGTGATTCTCTGAGTATGAGGCCAGCTCGTTCTACAGACTGAGTTCCAGGACAGCGAGTGCTGTTACACAGAGAAACCCTGTCTCCAAAAAGACCAAAAACAAAACAAAAGAGAAAACTGTTCTAGTTGGCTTCTGGCCTCCTGCTCTGAAGCTTGTCACAACACCACAGGACACATGTGAACGACACGTGTGAACGCGGGGGATGGTGAAAGGGAGAATCAGGTCACCCTAACATGAAGCTCTGGGTTCCTTGATATTCTGCCTAACTCAACCTTTTACATATACAGATTGCTGCTCTTAAGTAACTAACTAAATTTGTTATTAATTCTCAGGTAATTAAAGTAGTGATATAGCACCTGTCTCACTGCCACAACTGCGGCTCCTGCTGGCCAGTCAAGATTATTACACCTACAACAATTTCCTAAAAAGTTTATGGGAGGTAAGTTAATTTGATTGATAGATAGATAGATAGATAGATAGATAGATAGATAGATAGATAGATTTGAAAATTGTAAACCGCCGGGCAGTGGTGGCGCATGCCTTTAATCTCAGCAGAGGTAGGCAGATCTTTGTTAGTTTGAGACCAGTTTGGTCTACAAGAGCTAGTTCCAGGACAGGCTCCAAAGCTACAGAGAAACCCTGTCTCAAAAAACCAAAAAAAAAAAAAAGAAGAAGAAGAAGAAGAAAAAGAAAAGAAAAGAAAAGAAAATTGAAAATTGTAAACCAATCCCAAGATAATTGTAGACAATATCACATCCATGAATTTAACAACATTTTTTTCTACTATGGATGGAATTCTACAAGAGTTATAAGCTACCTTGTACACATATTTTTGTGATCATGGTGTTTAGCTTTGTTCTTCATATTATATCCTCAAATAAATGATTTGATAACAGAGTCAAGAATGAGAAACTTTTAGGAAGAATGCAGTCTTTAGCTGAAAGGATTCATAGTATTGAAAATGATAACCTTAATTTCACAGGCGAAACTCAATCCATGTCAATGAGTTATGAAACCTGGGAAAAAGGTACCGAGAGATTATCTGACAGGATTCATACTGTTGAAACTGATAATCAGAATCTCTTAAAAAGTTATGAAAAGATATCAAATGGAACATCTCTCCAGGAAGGCAATCTGCACACCATACGAATAATATCCAAGGTTGAGAGGATATCATTAATAGAAAAATTTAATACCTTGGAACCACAAGTGAAGAATGAGAACCAGAAATTATTTGATTTGATGAAATCATTAGAAATATTCACAAGTCAAGAGACTGGGCAGTCTCAGAGGTAGTAAACATGCTTACTCCATGTTGGACTGGGCTGAGTCAACAGGCAGGGCCCTGCTGGCTCTAGCCATGCCTGTATAGCATTCAAAGAAAGAAAGAAAGAAAGAAAGAAAGAAAGAAAGAAAGAAAGAAAGAAAGAAAGAAAGAAAGAAAGAAAGCAAGCAAGCTGTTCTGGTCAGAAAAGGATTACATATATGCAATAAAGACAAATCCAAATAAAAAAAGGCCCCTAAATTGTCACAGTGTTGGATAAATGTATGTAGGCGTGGGAGACAGAAGAAAAAGAGTATAGAGAGTTATAAAAAGAAGAAAATGGGCCAGGCAGTGGTGGGGCATGCCTTTAATCCCAGCAATCAGGAGGCAGAGGCAGGCAGATCTCTGTGAGTTCGAGACCAGCCTGGTCTACAGTTCTAGTTCCAGGACAGGCTCCAAAACCACAGAGAAACCCTGTCTTGAAAAAAAAGAAGAAGAAGAAGAAAATGGTTTTTAAAAACTAAAACAAAGTTGTTAAAGAGACAGAGTAAACTTGTAGAAGAAGTAATAGGAATGAAGAAAAATAAGCCATGTAAAGATGGCAGAGAGTCAGGATTATGTATATTATTGTGCTTTCTTTGAATTTTTTGACTGTTAAAGAGCTACGTAATGAGAGACATTTCATTGTATGGACTGCTAAGTTAAAGCAACATAAAGGTATCTTGTCTTCAGAATTTGAGTCTAAGAACATGTCGCTTTGGAAAAGAGGTTCTTCTTTTGTTTCCACACAAGATGATAACCTATGAATTCCTTCCAGATTAATGTGGTTTGCTAGACCAAGACCCCCTGAAAGGTCTTCATGAAACCCCCCCCAAAAAAATTTCACCCAACAAAAAGCAGGAAGCAGTTTGGAGAGAACTACGTCTAAATGCCATAAATGATTGTTTACAAATTTTAGGTCAACTTTGTTATATGTTTATTTCTCTTGATTAAGGTATTGTGTTTCTACAGCTCATTTAAAAATGTATTCTATAATTGAGAAATATAGGTTAATAGATAATTATCTATAATAGTGAAGCTTGTAGTCATGATAGTTAGGTTTTCTAGATACATAGAGATATATTTCAGTTAGATATTCTTCAAATCTTTCAGTGACCTTTAGAATATGGCATTTAAAATATTTTAAGAACTTAGAACTTTTCATAACAATGAGACACATCTGCTCTTTATAGCACCAATCTACTTCAAGAGGATGATGGGCACCGAAGAGGCTTCTTATGGCATTGGTTAGCCATTTGGGCAAGAAACTGCTCTTGTAGCTGGGTGGTGGTAGCACACATCTTTAATCCCAACACTCAGCAGGCAGAGGAAGGTGGATCTCTGTGAGTTCCAGGCCAGCTTGGTCTACAAGAGCTAGTTCCAGGACAGGCACCAAAGCTACAGAGAAACGTTATCTTGAAAAAAAAAAGGAAACTATTCTTGTCTGAACTGCATGATGCTATGATGCATGAACTGGACATGCAGGACCCACAGAGAAATGACTTCTGAACTTGCTTAAGGTGAGACGATACTTCAGGGTTCCTGCTTCATGAAAGAGTCTGCCAGACATTCTGCAAGACACAGAAGAAAATGACTGACAAACTGCCAATATAGGTGGAACTGTCTTTGAAATTTCCTGCTTCATGTAAAAGTCTGCTTGATACTATGGGCCTGTGGGCCAAAGATGGATGCCCCAGTGATACAGAAGAACTTTGGGTGACTGTTGAAGCAGCGAGATGTCTCTGTCAATTCGAGAGTTTTGGAAGTTGCTTACAGTGCATTTCCTGTCTATTTAGGTAATATTATATCCTATGGAGTCTTTTATAGAGTTGAAGAATAGATAGTTGTAGGCCCATATTTCTATATGGTATGGCAGCCAGGCTCAAAAGCCATAGGCCACACCTGAGATGGTCAGGTAACCTTCCAGACTGGCTCTCATTAACCTAGCAAAAGGTCAGGATGTACTCTGCTCCTTTTCTGTAATTTGGAGGATGCCTGAATAGGGATGCTAATTCAAGCCTATGTGACTGAGCTAGCATACAGAGCCGGAAGACAGGGAGACGTGACAAAATGGGCATAAAAAGGTGTGGTCAAAGAGATAGACATGACCAGAGACATTCACCTGGTTACCTAGGAAACAGAATGCTAATGAATTTCTCCCTCAGTTTATGTTTTGGTATATAAGGTGGTTTGGAGAAGAAAGTGGAGGAATTCTTCAGGATGTGAACTCAGGATTTCATGAGGGATCATGGAGAACCTCCTTCCCGATAAAACCATGTGAGTTGTGTCTTTATACCTGTGCCTCCACACTGGTCAAGAGAGAGATAGTTTATGTTGGGGTCTGGTCAAGAGAAATAATTTATGGTCCGGGCTAGCACCTCATTGGCTGCCTAGACACTGCCTGGAATGGACAACAGAACACTGGGAAAAGCAATCGTTGCATCCTGACAAGACAGGTAGACCTTCCTACCACTGCAGGAAAATCTGTCAGGCCTCCTGGTGTTAGAAGATGAAGGCAACTATTGCTTCTAAGACCGGTGTTCTCCGAAGACCACAAAGAGACTTGGGATTGCCTGGGTAGCTGGAAAAACTGTCTCACTTCTGCTCATCTACTTATCCCTCTCAGATCTGTCTGATGGTGTTTGGTGACTAGGGTACTGGTAGTTCATTATCTTATTAGCTAAGTTTCCTGCTAAAAGTACAAACAGATGTGTCTCTTTCACAGGCTTCATAGTCCAGAATTAACAGGTTTCAGATGTAACTTCAGAGGTTCAGGGTTTCCAGTTTCTTTTAATTGTCTTCTAAAATGTTCATGCCTTTTAACAGAGTCTTTTGCTATGACACCGAGATGTAAATCGGTTCCAGCTGTCTTACAGACACCTGCAGGTTCCTGGTTTAGTAATGAAGAACTCTAGGACAACTCTGAGGCCATTTCTGAGGCCTTTCAGCATTAGTGTTCCCCCTCCCTGGGAACCAGGGACCTAACAACTGTACATACACGTGCTGGAATGTTGGGGACTTTCTATTTCCTTGTGTCCTTGAGGATGTTCTCCAAATAGAACTCCGTTCCTGGAATTGGGACAAGGTAACCAACAGATGTTCACAGATGTTTTGACTCAGTCCCTGAGATAGGGTCAGAATGACCCTCAGATGTTCCCTCTTACCTCAGCTGATCTGGCAACTGCTCTCTCTCCCTGGCTCAGACCAATACTTGTTAATAGCCCCTTGAATAAGCCAATCATAATAGTTAAAAAAAAAAACAACCCCCAAGTTTTCCCCCTTGTTTCTATGGCTTTTTGCTTTAAAAATAGCTTGTGACAATCATTCGGGGTCCTTCTCCTTCTTTGAGGCTGTAGGGCCCTTCTGATGTCATGGCAGAATAAAAATCCTATTGCTTTTACATCAACTACGGTGTGAGAGTGGTCTCTTGGAGTGATTCCTCCTTCGTAATTGGACTTTCAGGTCCACCAATGGTGCATTAGCCAGGAAACGAGTCACCTCCAGACCCATTCCATACCCAGTTGGAGGTAAGAATGAGCTCGCTTTAATGTCTGTCTGTCCTGTCTGTTTCTGTTATTGTGATTTATGTTCATCAGTAATCTGAGAGACTGTGCCTATGTAGGACTGGTATTTGATCGGCATCAGGTGAAGAGGCAGACGTGCCCTGAAACCCCTGGCACAATCCTGGAGAACGCTCCACGGGCAGTCTGGGGGACTGAGAGCGACCAGGTTGTTCTCATCCCCAGGAGGCACAACTTTCATTGTCTGCCTCCATCTGTATCTGTATTCTTAGTTTTGTGCTGATCTGTTGCTGCGCGGCTTCTGGTTTTGAGTTGGTGTCTGTCTTTTTGTATTTTTGTTTTTGTGTATCCATTTGTTTTTAAATTTGAATTTGGTACAATGGGACAGCAAGTGACGACACCTTTGACCCTGACTTTAGACCATTGGAAGGAGGTTGTGGGTCAAGCTCTTAATCAGTCTGTGGAAATCCAAAGAAATGCTGGCAGTGTCCTTGGAATAGCCCACTTTTAAGGTGGGCTGGCCACAGGACAGGACATTCAATCTTGATACTATATTGCAGGTTAAAGCGAAAGTCTTCCAACTGGGCCCCCTATGGTCACCCTACATCGTTACCTGGGAGAGCTTGTCCAGAGACCGCCCATCCTGGGTCAAACCATTTGTCCCACCTGCAGGAACACAAAGCCCAGTACCAGTCCCCTGGCCATCTTCCACTCCTCTGACCCCAGTAATGGCACCTGCCCCATCTGCCCCTCCTCTAGATGCCCTGTCCTCTCTTTTACCTGTATAGTAGCAAATGAAACCAAAGACCCAAACACCTCCGGTTCCTGATACCCAGAGTGACCTTCTCCTCCAGGATCTCCCTCCACCTCCTCCTCCTCCTTATCCCCGACCTCCTTCTCCCCAGGAGGAAGCCCTTCTAGCACCTGTTCCCAAAGAGCCCGCTGGGGACACTGATCGGGCCTCTAGCCCCAATATAACTGAGAATTTTCCTGAAAACTCTAGTCCTCTATATTTGGGCCAGTTGTGTCTGTGCAGGGAGAGGGGAGGGAGAGGGGAGGGACATCTACCGGGGAAAGATGATCCTTTCAAGCATTTCCTCTCCACTCGGTAGTAAGCCTTTTTCAGCCTCTGACCTTTATAATTGGAAGACTCATAATACCTCCTTCTCTCAGGATCCTCAGGCCCTGACTGCACTTGTTGAATCCATTCGGATCACTCATCAGCCCACTTGGGATGATTGCCAACAGCTTATGCAGGTCCTCCTCACCACAGAAGAAAAACAGCGTATTTTCCTTGAAGCCCAAAAGAATGTCCCAGGAGTGGATGGCAGACCAACCCAATTACCGAATGAGATAAAAGATGCTTTCCCCGTGACTCAGCCCAACTGGGACTTCAACACTCAAGCTGGTAGAGAGCATCTTCATCTCTATCGCCTGATTATGTTGGCGGGTCTAAAAGGGGTTGGTAAATGCCCCACCAATTTGGCTAAGGTAAGAACAATAGTTCAGAAATCTGATGAGATGTCTGCAGGATTTTTAGAAAGACTAATAGAAGGGTACAGGATGTATACCCCAGGTCAGATGAGGCTACATGAGACCATCTTAAAACAAAAACAGTTCTCCCCCTCTGGGGAAAAAAGACCCAACCAAAATTGAAAGAAAATTTTAGAATTCCATGAAGCCTATGCCACTCTGGGGAATTCTTTTTTACTTTTCCTTTAACTATGCTAAAAAAAACAAAAACAAAAAACAAAAAACAAAAAAAAAAAAAACAAAAATAGAGCAGAAGCCAAGAGCAAACTCAGTACCAGGACACAGGCGAATCAGAATTGACCCAGAGACCAGATCCAGAGCCAGCGATCTCCACCAGAATAGGTTCAAGGGAGTAACCGCTGAGCAAGTGAGCCAGAGCCAGAGACTGCTGAGGGTCCAGGCGTGAATCTGGGACCTTCAAGGGAGTGGATGTAGGCCAACAACCACATGGGTCTGGGTGAGAGTCTAGGATCTACCAAAAACTAGGCCGGAGCCAGAACCTCCGTCAGCCTGGGCGTGAGTGAGGCTGGGTCCTCCAAGGGAATAGGCAGGAACCAGAGATCTCAACCGGGCCAGGCACAAATCTGGGACCTCAGAGAGAGTAGGCCTGAGCCAGGTCCCCTGTGGGTTTGGGCATTGGTTTGGGACATCAAAGGGAATAGGCAGGAACCTGGAACCCTGCAGGTCCCAGGGCGAGTCTGAGACCTCTGAGGAAGTAAGCAGGTCCCCTGTGGGTTTGGGCGCACCCGAGCATAGAACCTCCCAGGAAGTAGACTGGAACAGGAAATCTTTCCAGGTCCAACTCCAACCCAGAGACTTCTACAGGTGGGAACCCAGACTAGGATTTACAGATACAGTTCAAAGCCTGTAACTTAAGCCAAAGTTGCCTGAGGCAAGGAACTCCACCTTGGGCAACTATTCCACAAGAGTGGAATTGAACAAGACTCCTAGGACAGAGAGAGCCGAGGAAACAAGATCCACCGGGAGCAGAAGCCAGGAGCAAATCCAGCCCTGGGAGCCAACCCAGTCCTGGGATACTGATTGAGCCAACGACCTGACTCAGAGTCCGCGAACTCCACCAGAACCGGAGTGGGACTGAACCAGTTATCTAAGACACAGAGAACGGGCTCCACCAGGAGCAGAAGCCAGGAGCAAACCCAGTCCAGGGACACGACCAGATCAGGATTGAGCCAGTGACCAGATCCAGAGTCAGCAATTGCCACCAGAACAGGTTTAACTCCAAGCCAGGGACTTCTGCAAGAGGAGATCCAGACCAAGATTTACAGAAACAGATCAAAACCAGCAGCCTAGACCAAAGTAGGCTTGAGACAGCAAACTCCAAGGGAGCAGACCAAAACACAGGAGAACTGAGCTACCTCCAGGAACAGGAATAACCAACGGGGTAACTAGAACTGTGACACTGACTGTACCACGAGGATCAACCATCTGAGCTTTGGAGTCACTGGCACCTAGAAGATTATTCAACAGAATCTCATACAGCCCCAACCACACTTATTGGAGGAAAAGATGAGTAGAAAAGGTAAGATCACAAGCTACACCACAAAGAGCAACACAATACCAGTGAAACCCAAAGACCCTACAAAAGTAAGACCTAAACAACCAAATATGGATGAACTAGAAGAAAATGATCTAAAAAATAACCTCAAGAGAATATCTGAAATTCTTAAAGATGAATTGAGGAATTACCTTAAAGAAATGGAAGAAAAAAATTGAAAGATATCAGCAAATCACTTAAAGAAAACCAAGAAAAAGAACTCAAACATATAAAAGAAACTATTCAGTACTTAAAAACTGAGATAGAAAAAAATAAAGAAAACACAAGCCGATGGAGTTATAGAAACAGAAATCATGAGGATTGAGGATAAGAGAAGGAACCACAAATGCAAGTACGAACACAGAATACAAGAAATGGAAGAGAGAATCTCAAGTGCGGAAGATAAAATAGAGGAAATAGACTCATCCATTAAAGAAAACATTGAATCTAACAAAAGCTTAACCCAAAATATCCATGAAATATGGGACAACATAAAAAGGCCAAATCTTAGAATAATAGGTATAGAAGAAGGAGAAGAAAGTCAACTTAAAGGCACAGAAAATTTATTCAACAAAATCATAGAAGAAAACTTTCCCTACCTAAAGAAAGATATACCTATGAAGATACAAGAAGCTTACAGAACACCAAATAGACTGGATCCAAAAAAAAAAAGTCCTCTCACCACATAATAATCAAAACACTATACATACAGAGTAAAGAAAGAATATTAAGAGCTGCAAAGGAAAAAGGCTGCTGGAGGCAGGAAGCTCAAAGTCATCCTGGTCTATAGAGCAAGTTCAAGGCCAGCACAGGTAAATTAGGATATATTGTCTCAAAAATAAAAAGTAGACTTATCCAGGGATTTGATGGAACGTTACACAGCGGGCGTGAGGCCTGAGGCTCCATCCTCAGCACTGCAGGGTGAAGCCCGGGAGAGGCTGGGAGAAAGGCAGAAACAGGAGTGATGAGGGCTCAGTCCAGGGCTTGAGCCATGGGGGTAAAGCAGTGAGATGTTGGATTCTAGAGACACTTGGAAGGTCGTCAGCGGACAGTAGAGATGGAGACTAAGAGGAGGCTTCAAGGGACACTGTGGTTTTGAGCTACAGAAGGAAGAGTGACTGACCATCACTTCAACTGGGGAAGGTGGCCCAGCGCTGGAGTTGCTTTTTCTTTTGGTTTGGTTTTGTTTTTGGTTTTTCAAGACAGGTTTTTTTTTTTTTTTTTCTGTATAGTTCTGGAGTCTGTCTTGGAACCCACTTTGTAGACCAGCCTGGCATTGAACTCACAGGCATCCGCCTGCCTCTGCTTCTGCAGTGCTGGAATTAAAGGTGTGAGCCACTATTACCCGGCTGGAGTTGTTTTAGACACAGTGAGATGTAAATACAAGGGATTTAGAGAAGACAAGCAAAGGAAAAGTCAGGAGAGAAGCAGGTGTGTGTGTGTGAGCGCACGTGTGTGTGAAATAACTTAGAGCAGTGTTTCTCAACGTGTGGGTTATGACCCCTTTGGGGTCAAACAACATTTTTACAGGGGTCGCCTAAGACCATTGGAAAACACATACACTAACATTACGGTTCATAACAGTCGCAAAATTATAGTTATAAAGTAGCAATGAAAATAATTTCATGGAGCCGGGCGGTGGTGGCATACACCTTTAATCCCAGCACTCGCAAGGCAGAGGCAGGTGGATCTCTTTGAGTTCCAGGCCAGACTGGTCTACAAGAGCTAGTTCCAGGACAGGCACCAAAAGCTACAGAGAAACCCTGTCTCTAAAATCAAAAAAAAAAAAAAGAAGAAGAAAAGAAAATAATTTCATGGTTGTGGGTGGCTCACCACAACATGAACCCTGAACCGAGTGGCACTATCTCCAACACCTACTCCTGGCAGGCAGCCTTCCATGAGGCACAGCCTTGGCCTCCTGGTTTGCCACAGGGACTCTGTCACTCCTTGGATACTGAACAGAGCTTCTCAAAATGGGTGACGTATTCCACTTAGTTCAAATCTCCAGGGCCCATGAAAAAGCTGAGGCAGCTGGTGGTGTTGCCTTCACAGAGGTGTAAGCTAGCTAGCCCAGCTCACACTGGTGAGTCACAGGTCAGGGAGAGACCTCAGTATGGAAGGAGAGTGGTGGAGGATGACATGTGATGTCAACCTCTGACCTCCGTATGCACCTGCACACATTGTCTACACACGCGAGCTCCTGCACACACACAAGCATGCAAGCACACACACATACGCAATTTTAAAGTCTAGCAAGATGTAATATGTCTGTGGACTGAGGCTCAGAGAAGCTAAAACAAGTGGGTCAATTGAGTCTAGGAGTTCAAGGTCATCCTGGATAATCAAGCAAGACACAAACAAAAACTCATTATCATTATTGTTAATTAATTAATTAATTTGGAAACAGGGTCTCTCTATGTAGTCCTGGCTGTCCTGGAGCTTGCTACATAGAGCAGGCTCTCCTCCAACTCAGAGATCCTTCTCCTGCCCCTGCCTCTTGAGTGCTGGCAGAAAAGATGTGTGCTCCAAGATACTTCATTATTATCTTTAAAGGCCAGAAAAACCAACGCCATATTAACACTATGAGCTATTGATGTGGCCTAAGTGTTGATGGGTTGGAGTTATGGTGACATGTTCTCTCTCTCAGGTCTCCTGCAGCCAGGCTGTACTCAAGCTTGCTATGTAGTTAAGGAGGACCTTAAATTACTGATCTTACCAGTTTGTTTAAAGACAGGGCATTTGTAGCTCAGGCTGGCTTTGAACTCCTGACATTCATCCTGTCTCTACTTCCCCTGCTGCCCACATGGTAGCTAGGTAACGTGCTCTGTCCATTTTCATAGGGCTGCGCTGCCACTAAATCAACTTCAGGACAGGAGCCTGGCACCTTATGCAAATTAGGTGATCATCCCCCAGTCTCTCTCCCCATGATTTCTATCTCCCCTCCCTCAGTCTCACTGGTAACGTCCTGAAAGGCCTTTTCCTCCATCCAAAGCTCTCTGTTATCGCTTCTGCCCCTTTTTTCTTTGTCCCTGTGGACTGGTGGCCAACAGACACCAAGAAAAAAAGGGGACTCCACATCCAGTTCTGATCCTCTTACTTATTTTGTTTTGCTTGACACAAGATCTCACTGTGTAGACCTAGCTGTCTGGTATTCAACATATAGAGCAGGCTGGTCTCAAATTTACAGAGGTCCAACTGCCTGTGCTGCTGAATGCCGGGATTAAAGGCATGAGCCACCATGCCAGGCAGATTCTCCTACTTTTAAAAATGAATATGAAAAAAAAAAACAAAATCAAAGTACACAATTTATCTGGTCATATTTCCTTTTGAGAGTATTTCTTTCCTTCTGTTGTTGGTGGGGTTTTTTTGTTTTGTTTTGTTTTAGTTTGGTTTGGTTTGGTTTTTTGAGACAGGACTTCTCCCTGTCTTGGAACTAGCTCTTGTAGACCAGGCTGGCCTCCAATTCACAAAGATCTGCCTGCTTCTGCCTCCAGAGTGCTGGGATTAAAGGCGTGCACCACCACTGCCCGGCTTTCCTTCTGTGTTTTATGGTTCTCCTCACCTCCTTTTTTGGAGACTTAATCACAGGGTATATCCCAGGTTAGCATAGACTTTCCATGTAGACCACCACGGCCTTGAATTCATACAGTACTCCTGCCCTAGTCTCCTGAGTTGCTTTCAAACTCCCCTGTGGCTTCCTGGTGCCTTGGAGGTAAATCTCAGGTTACCAACTTTGCTCTTTAGGATCTGCTAGTGCCTGGGCTCCGCGTCCCAACAACATTCTGTTATCTCCACTCAGGCCACATTCCTGTGTCCCTGGGCAAGCACAGCTAATGCTCAGCACATTTGTGTAAAGTGAATGTATCAAGACCGTTCTCAAGTCTTTATTTATTTTGTGACAGTTTCTAGCTGGCCTGGAACTTGTACAACAGGTTGGCCTCCAGTCAGAGAGATTTACCTGCCTTTGGCTTCAAGTGTCGAGATTAAAAGTGAACCACCACATCCCGCTATCCAATGTGTGTGGATCATATCTGTACTGGCTGGTTTTGTGTGTCAATTTGACAAGTTAAAGTCATCAGGAGAAAGAACTTCAGTTGAGGCAATGCCTCAATGAGATCCAGCTGTAAGACAATTAATCATTTAGTGATCAGTGTGGGAGGGACCAGCCCTTGGTAGGTGGCGGCATCCCTGGGCTCTTGGTCCTGGGTTCTATAAGAACACAAGCTGAGCAAGCCATGGGAAGCAAGCCAATAAGCAGCTCCCCTCCATGGCTTCTGCATCAGCTCTTGCCTCCAGGGTCCAGCCCTGTTTGGGTTCCTGTTCTGACTTCCTACAGCAGGGCTGAATGAAGTGTAAGCCAGATACATCCTTCCTTCCCAACTTGCTTTTTGTCATGGTGTTTTGCCACAGCAATAGAAACCCTAAGACAATATCCATCCACCATTACCTCCCTTAACTTACTACACCCCGACTCCCTTTCACCTCATGTCCTTTTATTTTACTGATTGTTTCGTTGTTATCACGTGCTTATTAATAACCTCCCGAGTCCAATTAGTGCTGCCCTAATTCGTATGGATGTGGAGTCCTACTGGGCAAGAGCAGCACACCACGGTCTCCCTCCCCCAGTAGCCATCAAGTGTCAATCGCTCCCTCTCTAAGGGTGGGGGATCGGCTACCCCTCCCCGAAAAATCAGACTTTGTGGGTGGTGCGTATACTCCTGTACACACGGTTTTCGTCCTGCCCTCTGATGGTGGTTCACGGCTAGCACAGGGATAAAGGTTGGCGTTTTTGGAAACCTGTCTCTGGACGCTACATCTTTTACGTACCCACAATGCATTGCTCACAGCCCCGCGTTTCCATTTAAAAGTGTAAACTCTTTCACTTTGTTTCTTATCCTTTTGTTTTCTCAATAGTTATGCGGCTTCTACCGACTTCATGTGGGACGAAGGCAGAAGTCACTGCCCATTAATTTTGTGCAGCAAACACCCATTGGTTATGTAGGACTTACCTGCGGCCGAGTACAATGGGCAGAACAACTAACTAATCTGTAGTCTGGTTTTTGTTCAGATCATATGAATCTTTTGCCTTTTAATAAAGACCACCGTCAAGAGAAAAGTATTTGTAATCCTTTACAATTTTTTTGTTTTTCTTAACTGTTCGCTTTTTCCCATTTCAAGTGCAATTTAATGTTTTAATATACAGAAACTTATCTAGCGCAATGGAAAAGAAGGTAGAAAGACCTCGATTTCAAAGTGATTTTCAACTACACGGAAAAATTGAGACTAGCCTAGGCTACAAGAGACCCTGTTCCAAAACTAAACCCCACAGCGGTCTAGTTGTATTAGTCTCTGATTGCATTCAAGGCGAATCTTAGGCGATGTAAGTTCTGGGTGCCTCCTGCCCTTCTCTCGACCCTCTAAGGTTTGGCTCCTGTGTCTTTGAACTTCCCATTATCAGTGCTTGACACCCATTCCGGTGTCTTAGGGCAAGGACCTCGGATGCTCAGTGCTTTGTGTTAAAGAAGTGTACTGATTTTTTCATTTTCGAAATGTTGTTTATGTACTGATTAATGCCGAGGGTGAAATCCAGGGACTCGCGAATACACAAGTGCTCTACAACTGCCTGCAGTTCCAGGGTTGAATTTGAATTCAGACTGCTGTGCAGGTTTCCACTCCGAAAATCTGGAGTTTGTACTGCCCTCTGGTGGTCAGCCCACACCTTTACACAGGAAAAAACGGAAATATTTAAGATATTCCCAGAGACCTGACTCCCGGTGGTAATTTAGCCTCATTTACATACCCACAATGCACTGCAAGGCCTCATTTTTTTAATGTAAAACAAAAAAAATCGCTGAGTTCAATTTTCCATCTTGGTTCTGTTCATAGTGGTGTGGGTTTCAAAGATTAATGAGAGAATGATGCATAAAGATTGCGTATTTTTTTTGAAAATAAAACTACCGTTGTTGTACTAAGACTAAAATGTTATAAGAATGACATGCACCTAAACTTAACTATATCCTTTTCTTACCACCTGGTGTCTTATCACCTAGCCAATTTTTGGAGGTCCTGTGGAACGGCTACTCAGGACCACCAATGCTGCTTTAAAGCCAGAAGTTTATATTTGTAAAAGTTTTTTCTATTTTGCAGTTTTCTCCCCTTTTTCTTTTTAGATTTTCAATCGTTGAAGGTTAGTAATAAATGTTAAAATCAAACTGCTGTGTTTACAAAAGTTTTGTCATGTCCAGCTCGGTAGCGTTTTCTCTGCTCTTAACATCAGCACGAAGTACACCCGTTTTAACTACAGTTTTGCTGAAGTCATTCGTGCAAGTGCAAATCTGAGGATTAACATAAATGCAAAACAGAGATGTTCACTGGGCCTATTGTTTATCTGTCTATCTATCAGAAATCCTCAGCTTTCACCCACACCTCTGTAAAACCTGCAGGTAAAGGTGTGTGCTTAGAACCTCGAACTGGGGAGGCAAAGATTAGAGGAGCAGAACTCAAAGTTGTCCCTGGCTATAGATTAAGGTTCCAGGTCAGACCAGGCTAATTGAGACTGTCTTTAAAAAAAAAACCAAAAACAGCTCTCGAGACCCCAAACTAGAAAAGAAAATGTTAGAATTCCTTCCTTGGAGCCTATGCCACTCTCGGGAATTCGTTTTCACTTTTCCCATACCTATGCTAACAAGAAGAAAAATACCAGCTGAAAACAATGGTTTGAGATTTTAATCCCAGCACTCATGAGGCAGATACAGACAGATATCTGAGTTCTGGACCACCTGGGCTACACACTGAGATCCTGGCTGGGCAAACAAAAAATCAACAAAGTCCTCCTAAAGGAACAATAGCAAAGAAAAATCACAAAATCTAAAGGCAACATATACCAAAACCAAAACAAAAAACAAACAGAAAAACCGACAAAGGCCAGTGGGTGGTGATGCACACCTTAAATCCCAGCAATTAGGAGGCAGAGGCAGGAGGATCTCTTTTAGTTTGACGTCAGCCAGATTGATCTACAGAGTGAATTCCAACCAACCAACAACCAACCAACAAAAACAAACAATAAATCCAAACAAAACAACAAGCAATAGAGAGATTAGGAAACCCCAATCTAAATCAAAACTGAAACACAAACTGAGTTAGCTGGGCCTGGTGGCACTGGTCTGCTCTTCCAGTCACTGGTGACTGGAGGCAGGAAGTCATCCTGGCCTGGAGAGCAAGTTCAAGGTCAGCACAGGTAAATTAGGAAGAAAGCGGTGTGAGGCCTGAGGCCCCATCCTCAGCACTGCAGAGCAAAGCCTGGAAGAGTTCTGGAGTCTCTTCTGGAACTCGCTTTGTAGAACAGACTGCCCTCAAACAAATTAAGCGCTGGAATTAAGGGCGTGCACCACTATTGCGTGGCTGCAGTTGTTTTAGACACAGTGAGCTGAAAATGTCTGGCTGAAGCACGATTAATTAAAACTCAGGGAGAGAAACTGGGGTTCAACCTGAAGATCTGAAAAGCAAAACAGCCAGCCACTGTCTGAAATGGCGATCCTGCCTCCCGGAAACGCAGAATGAGACTGTCTGAGAGCTGTCTCCCTCCCCCCCCCCCCCGTTTGATATTGCTCTCTGGGGCTGGGGTTAAAAGAATGCACCATGGGGATTGGGAACTAGTGTAGCTACTGGGATTAAACGTTCATGTCATTGTGGCTACTGGGATTAAAGGTGTGTGTTACCATAACCTGCTCTGTAACGCTGAGCAGTGGGACTGTTTTACTCTCAGATCTTTGGGCAATTTTTATTTATTAAAATGCAATTGAAATGCCACTACAGTTATCATTAAACGCGATAAAGCAGTATTTGTTTCTAGCTAGTACTTACAGGTTATTTTACTGTATTTGTAAAAAGTATATAGTTTGAGGTTTTTTTATTGTTAGTGGTGTTTTGCTATTTGTTTTTTTCCTTTTGTTTTGCCTTTTACTTTCTCCCTTTAGCAAATGTGACCCTATGATGTGTTTGTATGAATTAAAAGAAGAAAAACAACAGATTGAACTCGATGCCCATCAAAATCCCAGCAAAATTCTTCACAGACCTCGAAAGAATGATACTCAACTTCATTTGGAAAAGCAAAAATCCCAGGATAGCCAAAACAATCCTGTACAATGAAAGAACTTCTGGAGGCATCACAATCCCTCACTTCAAACTCTACTACAGAGCTACAGTACTGAAAACAGTCTGGTACTGGCATAATAACAGACAGGAGGACCAATGGAACCAAATAGAAGACCAGGATATCAATCCACTCTGCCTCCCGAGTGCTGGGATTAAAGGCGTGTGCCACCACCGCCCGGCTTCTCTTACAGTTTTTTTAAGTACTGGAGAGACTCAGCTGTTAAAAGCCCTGGCTGCTATTTCAGAAGACGTGGGTTCAGCCACCAACACACACAGGGCAACTCACAACTGTCTGTAACTCCAGTTCCAGGGGGATCCAGTGCCCTCTTTTGCCCCCTACTGGCACCAAACATACATGCATGCAAAACACACATATTAAAAAAAAAAAACCTATTAATTAGCTGGGCGGTGGTGGCGCATGCCTTTAATCCCAGCACTCGGGAGGCAGAGGCAGGCAGATCTCTGTAAGTTCGAGACCAGCCTGGTCTACAAGAGCTAGTTTCAGGACAAGCTCCAAAACTACAGAGAAACCCTGTCTCAAAAATACAAAAACAAAACAAAAACCTATTAATTTAATTAACATTTAGCTCAATGTGCCGATACATGCCTTTAATCTTGAGAAATACTTGAGAAACAAAGACAGGCAGACTGTGTAAGTTCTAGGACTACACAGTGAGATACTCTCTCCAAAATGAAATAAAATGAAAGTAAAAACTGATTTATTGGATATGTTTATGTTGTGCACATGCCACAGTGTGCTGTAGAGGTCAAAGGACAACTTGTAGGAGACAGTTCTGTCCTTCCATGTGGACACTGGGGATGGAGCTCAGGCTGACAAACTTGGTGGAGCCAACTCACCAGCCCTGTTTTCTGTTTTGTGTGTTTGTTTTTCTGAGAGGGTCTTACTGTTTCACTCAGGAGGCTGGCCTCACGCTGTGCAGCCTCTACTGTCTCTACCCTAGGGACAGGACACACTGAATTTTCTCTCTATAAACTGCTAGTTGTGATAAGTCCTCTCTTGTCACCAATTCCTGGAACAGCAATCTTTCCCAAGACGAAAGTGACATTTTTCTCTTCAAAGCAGTTATAAATGGAGATAAATTCCAGGCAGAACCGCTTTGGAGAAGTCCTTTCTTAGTCCTGATTTTGGCCTTCTTAAGTCACTGAACGTAATTGTACATCTCCAGTGTCATAAAAACCCTAAGACACCAGTGAGCTTAGGGGTCGGCACCTCCCTTGCTTGCTTTTTTTTTTTTTTTTTTTTTTTTTTTTTTTTTTTTTTTTTTTTTTTTTTTTTTTTTTTGCTTTGGTTTTGGTTTTTCGAGACAGGGTTTCTCTGTGACTTTGGAGCCTGTCCTGGCACTAGCTCTTGTATACCAGGCTGGTCTCGAACTCACAGAGATCCGCCTGCCTCTGCCTCCCAAGTGCTGGGATTAAAGGCCTGCGCCACCACGGCCCGGCCCATGCTTGCTTTTTATCCTTCTGAGTGCTGTGGGTCAGGAACAGGAGGAGCCAGAACTCCTGGAGCAGGCTAAGAAGGCCCTGACCACAGCCCTGCTTCCTCCCCCCACCGGGATATCCACACCAGTGTAGACTTCACAGGAACCTCACAACCTGCCCTGCACTTAGGGAAACTGTATTAACATTAAGACACCAGGGCGGGGAACATTCACGACCCGCAGCACCGCTCAAAACGACTGTGGTCAATCCTATAATCCCAGCACTGGAAAAGGACACAGCGTCAGGAGACCGACGCCATTCACTGCTACTAAGAGAGCTAAGGCCAACAGAGAAAATGCAGAGTACAGATCCTGACTCAAATACAAAAGGCGTAAAACAAAAGGGGCCCATTGCACGAAGCTCATGAACCTCGATGTAAACAACGCTGTTTTTACTTCAAGGTTCAGTAACCGTGGCCCGATAAACAAACAAGGTGTTTTACTAAACAGTCACATACATAGTTTAAATCTACATAGCTTACAAATGAAGGCTACAACTATCAGGTAGTGACAGCAATAGGGAAAAATAGGGAGAGAAACATCTCATAGACATGGTGCTGGAGAACAAGAAGGTAAAAAGCGGGACTATGTTAGACTTAAGCAGCCAAAACATCAGGAGCACAAAAGTGACTATTGTTAGGTCTACCTAAAGGTAGCAAACAGAGTTAGAAACGAATTCTGCACTTGAACAAATCATAACAGCCCTGTAGAAACAGGACCTCAAAAAATTAGGTTAAGACTCAGAGTTGTTCCTCTCCACGGAAATCTTTAGTAAAAGGCGAAAGATTTATACGATCTGAAGAGAAACCAGAGTATACAGAAGTTTTTCCGCCGAGCGTTCTCGCCCGACTCGAGCTCCTAGAAAACCGATGGGCGCTAGCTCCACGAAGTAAGTGATGACTCCTGTTTCCTCTCACGCACGTCTCCGAAGGACACATCACTAGAAAGAAAAGAAAGCGAGAAAGAAAAGATAAAAGCGCTTACACATTTAAATTTCGCACTGACCTGCGTGCAAGGCATTGTGGGTATGTAAATATCACTGGTTCAACCTCGGGTATCCGGAAATGAAGATTACATTTTCCCTGAGTAAATGTTGGGCCGACGCCAGGGGGCAGTGCAGAAACCAGATTCATGAGACTCTAAATGCCTGGACCCACTATAAAAATCTGGTTTTATAATTTACACCAAGATAAAGTTCTTTTTCTTTTTTTCGGGGGGAGATATTTTGATTTTGCTTCTTGAAATTTTCAGACGGTGTCTCATACGGTCCCCTAGGCTGGCCTTGAACTCAGTTGGGCCTGGGAAGATGAGCACAATTCTCTTTGCCTCAACCTCATGAACACGGGGCAGCCATTAGGGAGTCTCCTGTATCCCAGGCTAGCATTGAACTTGCCTCATCACCTAGGACGATCTTGAATTCCTGATCTCCTGCCGACTACTAAACGTTGTAATGGCCGGGCGGTGGTGGCGCACGCCTTTAATCCCAGCACTCAGGAGGCAGAGGCAGGTGGATCTCTGTGAGTTCGAGTCCAGCCTGGTCTACAAGAGCTGGTTCCAGGACAGGCTCCAAAGCTACAGAGAAACCCTGCAGAAAAAAAAAATAACAAAACAAAAAATAACATTGTAATGACAGGCATGTGCCCCCACATCCAACTTAGAAATTTTCTTAATTAAAAACAAAATAAACAGCCGGGCGGTGGTGGCACACGCCTTTAATCCACACTCGGGAGGCAGACGTAGGTGGATCTCTGTGAGTTCGAGTCCAGCCTGATCTAAACAGTGATATCCAGGACAGCCAGGACTGTTACACAGAGATACCTGTATCAGGAAGAGAGAGAGAGAAAGAGAGAAAGAGAGACAGAGACAGAGAGAGAGGGGGAAGGTTGGTAGAAAGAAAGAAAGAAAGAAAGAAAGAAAGAAAGAAAGAAAGAAAGAAAGAAGTTAGGTAGAAAGGAAGGAAGGACAGAAGGAGCCAGGCAGTTGTGGGCAGCCCAGCACTCAGGCGGCAGAGGCAGGCAAATCTCTGTGATTCAGGATAGCCTGATCTACAGAGTGAGTTCTAGGCAGGACAGCCAGAGATACACGGAAACACCCTGTCTCAAAACTCCAAAGGGAGGCAGTGGTGGGACATGCCTTTAATCCAGCACTCAGGAGGCAGAGGCAGGAGGATCTTTGTGAGTTCAAGGCCAGCTTGCTATAGAGCAAGTTCCAGGATAGGCTCCAAAGATACAGAGAAACCATGTCTTGAAAAACAAAACAAAAAGAAACAAACAAAAAAGGGGAAAAAGGCAAGAAAGAAAGAAAGAAAGAAAGAGGGGGAGGGAGGGAGGGAGGGAGGGAAGAAGGAAGGAAGGAAGGAAGGAAGGAAGAAAGGAAGGAAGAGAGCCAGAGGGTCAGAAAGATGGCTCAGTAGATCAAGGTGCTTGCCACTAAACCAGAAGACCTGAGTTCAATTCCCAGGGCCCACATGCTAGAGAGAGCTGACTACTGAGAGTTGTCCTTTGACCCCCACATGAGCACATGAGTGCACACTCTAGAGCACACACGCACGCATACACACACACGCACACACACACACAGAAATAAATAGATGTAAAAAAAATAATAAAGAAAAAGAAAGGGGACTGGAGGAAAATTTAGCTGTTATGGGTACAGGTCACTCTTCCAGAGGACCTGAGTTGCCTACTCAATCACATGACTTGTGTGTTTTTTTGTGTGTTTTGTTTTTAATTTTTTTATGGTTTATTTAACTTTTTGTTTTATGTGCATTGGTGTGAAGGTGTCAGATCCCCTGCAACTGGATCTTCAGACAGTTTGAGCTGCCATGTGGGTGCTGGGACTTGAATCCAGATCCTTTGGAAGAGCAGTCAGCGTTCTTAACCACTGAGCCATCTCTCCAGCCCCGTGTGTTTTGTTTTTTTTTTTGGGGGGGGGTGGTTGGCTTTGGTTTCTCTGTAGCTTTGCTGCCTGTCCTGGAACTCACTCTGTAGACCAGGCTGGCCTCAAATTCACAGAGATCCACATGTCTCTGCCTCCTGAGTGCTAGGATTAAAGACATGTGCCACCACCACTCGGCTTAATTTTTTTTTAATTTTATTTATTATGTATATAACATTCTGCCTCCATGTGTGCCCGCATGCCAGAAGAGGGCACCAGATCTCATTGCAGATGGTTGTGAGCCACCATGTGGTTGCTGGGAATTGAACTCAGGACCTCTGGAAGAGCAGCCAGTGCTCTTAACCACTGAGCCATCTCTCCAGCCCTTAAATTTTTTTTTTAACAGCTAAACTTGGGATTTTAGTTCATGTTTGTATTTGTGATCCAACATTTGGGAGGGTAGACAGAAAGATCAGGAGTTCAAGGTCAGCCTCAGTCCACAGTTCTAGACAAAAAAAATAGGAGGAGCTGGTGTTTCAGGACTTGAAGTCAATTCAGGAGGCAGAAGCAGGTGGATTTCTGTGAATCTGAGGCCAGCCTGGCCTCCATAATCAATTTCAGGATGTCCAGGGCTACACAGTAAGAACCTGTCTTGCCGGGCAGAGGTGGCACACGCCTTTCATCCCAGTACTCAAAAGGTAGAGGCAGGTGGATCTCTGTGAGTTCCAGGCCAGCCTGGTCTACAAGAGCTAGTTCCAGGACAGCCCGGGATACACAGAGAAACCCTGTCTCAAAAACCAAACAAACAAACATAAAAAAGGTCACCCTTGGTTACACAATAAGTTAGAGGCCAGTCCAGGATACTTGAGAGTCTTTCTCTCAAAAACAACAACAACAACAAAAAAAAAACCTGTAGCTGGTAGCTAATCCAGCTGCTATTCCCAACCTCTTCTTCCCCTTGTTTCTCTCCGCGTTTACAACCACAGTTGACCACAGTTTCCACTATGAGGCATTGGCACATGTTCACTTCCCAACGAGGTTTTTTTTACTTATGTATTTATTATGTATACAATATTCTGTCTGCATGTATGCCTGCAGGCCAGAAGAGGGCACCAGACCCCATTACAGATGGTTGTGAGCCACCATGTGGTTGCTGGGAATTGAACTCAGGACCTTTGGCAATGCTCTTAACCTCTGAGCCATCTCTCCAGCCCGTTAAACTTGTGTCTTCGAAATATTTTAGAGATTTCAAAGAGAAAGCAAGTATTAAGTATCTGACGTCTTTAAAGTAATCGAACTACTTACTAAAGAAATCAGGATTTGAACCGTATCTACAGAACCACAGGGCCCTTATTGAAACATTTTTCGTAAATTTCCCAGTGGCACATAAAAGCAGAGGGTTGAAGTGAAAAAGCAACAGGGGCTTGGAAATATTCCCATATATCGCAGCGCTAGAGAGACCGCCCACGCGCCGGAAGTCGTGAGGCCAGGACTACATATCCCAAAATGCTCTGCGGTGCTTCCGCTTTGGTGACGTCGAAAGGACGCTAGCGCGCGGGATTTAAACTGCAGCGGTTTAGGCGGCGTTATTACTGAGCCGTATTAGCAGAGTGGTAGTTTTCAAGCTTCTTGCATTTGTTTTACCTGCTGCTGTT
Source organism: Ondatra zibethicus (assembly GCA_004026605.1). Lineage (NCBI taxonomy): Eukaryota > Metazoa > Chordata > Mammalia > Rodentia > Cricetidae > Ondatra > Ondatra zibethicus. The sequence goes on along the minus strand of PVIU01000380.1, from coordinate 260,193 downwards.
CTCAAGTCCATGGAGTCGCTTCACGCCCGATTGTTTCCTGGTCTCTCCATCAAGATTCAACGGAGTAATGGTGAGGGCAGGGTCCTGAGGCCAAGGGGACGCAAGAGCGGTGAGAATGCCAAGATGGTTACCCGGCCCCCAAACGACAAGCTTTGAAACACTATTATCTCCATCCCACAATGAGGGGTTCGATGTCCCTGCACTGGCGGTCGGTGTCCCCTACACTGAGGGAAACATTGCCCTCCCTGGTTGTGGGTCTTTTGCCAGCTTTCTGGGTGTGGGCGGAGCACCTCTGCATTGCGCCTGGCTTACACGCGTCTAGGTTAGAGCCGGTGGCTGTACTTTCTGCGGAATCTTTCTCTGAAACTGCCCGGCTTCCTAGCCTCCAGACGGTGCTGTGTGTGGTGCGGTTGCAGTATCTTAGGCGCAGGGATTCAAAGTTAACGAGCAAGATCCCTGCTCTTAAGGAACTGGTAAGATAATCTTATGTTTTTATTAAGCGATTACTACGAATAATGTGTCATTTGTGCGATAGCCAGACAACGACTGAGTTAGGGAAACCCGGGAGGTCAGCTCTTAATCGATGCGGCCAGGAGCAGCTCCTCTAAGGACTTTAGTGACTTCCTTGCTCAAATGAACCTTCTTTCTATTGCAGAGTCTGAATCGGAGATGAATACTTAGGTACTTAGCTAGGGTGTAAAGCCTGTTCCCTATCCACCTAACTGTGGGATGGTCGAAGGGTGAATCCCCACGAGGATTATTAGTGTTTGTATTGAGTTTTAAAAGAGGTGGAAACCGATTTTCCCTTCCTGGGTAAATTCTACGTTGGAAGTCTCTGTAGGATCCTAAAAGCTTAAGTGGAGTATAAAAGTTAAGTTCTCAGCAGGCAGGATAACCTCTGATCTTTTCATACACAGGCTTAATTCACAGTGCCAATATAAGCACAGTGAACTTGGAGAAATCCTGCGTTTCTGTGGAATGGACAGAAGGAGGTAACACAAAGGGCAAAGAGGTAAGTTCCATGAGAATATGGCGTTTACGTGATCTGTGTTGAGCATCTGTGTGAACCTGTGAGAGCCCGGTTTCTGATGTTGTGCTGTCCTCTTTGGACACGCTGGAATTTCATTTAGTCAGGTGTGTTCCAAATTGAAGCAATTAGCTTCTGGTGTGTCCGTGGACAGCAAATTGCGGCGAATCCTAAGGTTTTGCTTATTTACCGAAGCTGGGTTATGAGTGCATGCTACTGCTTCAGTTTGGGTAACAACATTAGTAACCCAGGAAAGGAAACAAAGGTGTGTTTTCCAAATGCCAAATCATAAAGCCCCTGGTGACAGAAGACACAGGTGAACAGTGTAAGATCCACTCCAGGTGGGGTTTGGAAGGGACATGAAGGCTACTGGCATGTATCAGTCCTGAGGTCTGAGTTCTAAAGCTGGCTGGCCATAGGCAGAGCAGACAGAGCAGTCTCAGAATGCTTTGGTAGCAGCCAAAAGATTGAAAAGAGCCTGGAGAGTCTTCATCTCTGGCAACCACAGTGTTTAGATTTAGTGGGGAGCCATGCAATATTGAGAAAAGTAGAAGAAGGCATGGTGTTGTGAAAAGGTCATTGGTCTGTGATTATAAAAACCCGGATTTCTATTCTGTCTCTGCTTTTAATACACACAAAGAATTCCTAGCAGTGTTACCGCTCTTCCCCCCCCCCCCAGACAGGTTTCTCTATGGCTTTGGAGCCTGTCCTGGAACTAGCTCTTGTAGACCAGGCTGGCCTAGAACTCACAGAGATCCGCCTGCCTCTGCCTCCCGAGTGCTGGGATTAAAGGCGTGCACAACCACCGCCCAGCTCATGTTACCGCTCTTAGAAATTCCATTTGCTGGGGGCTCAGTGGTTAAGAGCTTTGCCTGCTCTTCCAAAGGTCCTGAGTTCAATTCCCAGTAACCACATGTGCTCACAACCATCTGTAATGAGATTTGGTGCCCTCTTCTGGCCTGCCAGAATACATAATTAATAAATAAATCTTTAAAAAAAAAACCCAGAAATTCCATTTGCTGCTGGGCAGTGGTGGCGCACGCCTTTATAATCCCAGCACTCAGGAGGCAGAGGCAGGCGGATCTCTGTGAGTTTGAGGCCAGCCTGGTCTACAGAGTGAGTTCCAGGAGAGGCTCCAAAGCTACACACAGAAATCCTGTCTCAAAAAAAAGGAAAAAAGAAATTTCATTTGCTAACCTATAAAATGAAGGTGACAATGACAGTGTCTGCCTCAGAATATTGGGAGGATTTAGCCACCAAGCCTTCTGAACTGATCCCAGAGGGATAGACCATGTGTTGAGGGCTGGGAATGTAGGTGAATAAGATGCTATCATGGAGTTTCATAGGGTAACACAGGAAGGCCTGGTGTGGTGGTGTGTATCTTTTCTCAGTGCTCAGAAGGCAGGGGCAGGCAGATATTTATGGGCTTGAGGCTAGCCTGCTTCACATAGTGAGTTCTAGGCTAGCCAGGTCTACACAGTGAGAGCCTGTCAAAAATATATATATACATAAGTCTTTTTCCTTTAAAAAAAAAAATTTGTGCCTTGTAGTAGTGATGCACACCTTTAATCCCAGCACTTGGGAAGCAGAAATCTCTGAGTTCCAGGTCAGCCTGATATGCACAGTGAATTCCAGGACAGTTTGAGCTACATAGTGAGACCAAAAAAAATAGTGTGTGTGTATGTGAAAGGAGGGAGGAAGCGCCTGAGTGTCATGGTGCATATGTGTCATGTATGAGGATTTCAGGACAACCATGGGGAGCTGTTTCTCCCCTTCCGCCTTGTTGAAATAGGGTCGGTCTTTACTTTCCACTGACATAGTCCTCCATGCTTGCTAGCTTGGGAGCCTCTGGGTGAGTCTCCTGTCTTCATCTTCCATCTTGATTTAGTGATGCTGGAATTATAGATCCTATGCCTGCCCACACAGAGTCTGTGGCCAACCTGTATTAAATAGTGAGACCCTTTATCAAAGAGAGAGAGTGGGGCAATGGTAGCACACATCTTTAATTCCAGTACTCAGAAGGCAGAGGTAGGTGGATCTGAGGTTGAGGACAGCCTGGTCTACAAAGCAAGTTCCAGGACAGCCAGGACACCCTGTCTTGAGAGAGACAGAGAGAGAGAGAGAACTAGTATGTGTGAGATCTATACAAGTGGGGAGGAGACAGCTTCATCAAAGGCCTCATGTTACTATATTACTCCACTGAGCCACATCTCCGTCTGTAAAGCCTCTTTTAAGATCTTACTCCAATCAAATGGAGTAAGATCCACTCCCCGCTCTACCCATGCCCATGCCTTTCTGTTTCCACACTCTTGTTCTTTGTGCTAGGATGCTCGGTGTGACTATGTGTAAGAGACTTGGGATGTATTGAGTCTGGGCTCTTGTGTTTATGCTGTGTAGTTTGAGGCTTGGGCACAAGGAACGTGTGGCAAGGCAAGGAGTGTCCTCAAGACAGTGGTTAGTACAGTCCTTGCCAGCGTTTGCGAACAGTGATGCTGACCTCATCTGACCCATGCTGCTTGATTTCTACCCCTTGGAACATATGACTTTTCTTTCCCATTAGAATTGGAATTCAGAGAAAGGTGCTATATTGAGTTTCTCTTTAGTTACCCTCTCTTGCATGCTCCTGGCTTACTTGTTCCTGACACGTTTGAGTAAGACTGTTAATAAATATAGTCTGGACTGGAGGTGGAGCTAAATGATAGAGTACTTGCTTTGTCTGTTAAGCCTAGGTGCCAGCTCCAGCCCTGTAAAGAATAAAGAAGTAGGTGCAGGTTGTGGATTTAGGTGGTAAAGCTGTCACCCTAGAGTGTTAGCTTTGTTCGTTTCAAAATATAAACCAGGTGAGATCCATTTAGTGTCTTGTATGCATGTGTGGTGCTGAAGAGTGAATTCAGGGCCTCACACGTACAAAGAAACTTTACTTTTCCTCTGAGCCACCTCCCACAGCTGGATTTGCTGCTTCAAACTTGAGTTGTGCTGGTGAAGTTTGAGCTGTTCCTAAAGAGTTATAGGACTCTGGTGATGTAAACCCCGAATTGTGACCTCATTGTGGGTGTGAGCAGGAACTAAGAAAGGCATCAACAGGAAGGTGTGACTGGGAAGAAGTTTCTGGGCCCATTAGAAAATGTAGGTAGACTTAGGGTAAGGTAGCAGCTTTCGGGAACCTCCTCCTGCTTTAAGATCCCAAGGGGCCCTCCATTTTGACTATCACCAGCCAGTTAGAACGTGTTTCCTCCTTCGTGTCAGCCAGCAGGAAGTGCTCAGGGGGCTGTGAGCAGCAGGAAATCAGTGTCCAGCAGATCAGTAGGACAGCCAAGTGGCACAAGTCTACTGTGGACTCCTGTCTGCTTTCCTCGCCACCTCCTCAGCACTCACAGTCTCCCGTTGGCTTGGAATCTGGAAGCCCATTCCATCTAGATGGTAAAGCATTACTAAGCAGTAACTATTTTGTCGTGGTCAGTGCTTAATGGAACGGAAGGTTGGTAAAGCCTGATTCTTGGCTTGATTACAGCCATTCATTTAGATCAAGGACTGTTGCTTCACAGAAACTCACTTGTCCTTGCAGATTGATATTGATGACGTGGTTGCAATAAACCCAGAACTCTTCCAGATTCTTCCCTTACACCCGAAGGACAATCTGCCACTGCAGGAAAATGTAACAGTCCCGGTAAGTGCCTGCCATCTGACCACAGCTGCTGTCCCTGAGAAGTTTGTTACCTTTTCGCTGATTTCTGTCTGGGACTGCCTGGGGTCTTATCACAGTCCAGAGGCTCACAAGAGGACCCTAAGGACTGGCAAGAGCCGTATGTTGTGGCAATTTGTTCTGTTTTTCAGAAGCAAAAACGCAGATCAGTCAACTCCAAAATTCCAGCTCCAAAAGAAGGTAAATGGCGGATTGTTGTCATAGTGTTTTTGCTGTGGGTGAGGGTCCTAGGGCTCAGAATGGAAGCCAAAGTATACTCCTTGCCCTAATGGAGATGTGACTGCAGTATAAGCCGAGTTCTCCTTTGTTCAGCCATCTTTCTCTGGGAGGAAGAAGCCAACCTACACCTAACCTCTGAGAGAACTGTACATTTCAGACATTTGTTCTTTGGCCTAAACACTTGTTCTATAGAGACTTATGTGGGGGAGAGTGAGAATCAGTTCCTGTTAGGCCTGCTTCCTTCCCTCAGAACACTGAGCCTTACAAGGAGGCTGTGAGGAAAGCACAGATGTAGTTTTGGGCTATGCGGACAAGCAGAGAAGCTGAATATGTGGGTGTGATCCCCACAGGAAGCTAAAGCAGGAGGATTGAAAATTCTAGCTGCCTTGGGCTATATAAAGAATCCACTGCTGGACGATGGTGGCGCAAGCCTTTATTCCCAGCACTCAGGAGGCAGAGGCAGGTGTTTCTCTGTGAGTTTGAGGCCAGCCTGGTCTACAAAGTGTGTTCCAGGACAGCCAGGTCTATTACACAGAGAAACCCTGTGAAAACCTTGAAAACAAAACAAAATTTAAGAAAAAAAGAAACCAACCTCCCAACCCAAAATAAAGCAGCTGAGGGTGGTGGTGTACACCTTTAATCCTAGCTCTTGAGGCAGGAGAATTTCTGAGTTTGAGACTACCTGATCTGCATAGCCAGTCCCAGGACAGCCAGAGCTATAGAGAGACATTATCTTCTGTGTCGTTCCAGTTTTAGTGTATGTGCTGCCAAAGCAAGCACAAGGGACATTGTCTCAAAAAAAATACATTAATAATAATAAAAATTTAAAAAGTAAAAGGGCTGGTGGGATAGTTTACCAGCTCAAAGCACATCGCACAAACCTCACAGCTTGAGTTCCATCTTTAAAAGTAGAAGGAGAAGCTGTACCAAGTTGTCCTGTGATCTCCACATGTGTGACATGGTATAAAGGTCCCATAAATACGTGTGCACAGCCTGCAAGAAAGGCACTGAATCCATCCAGTGCCTGTCATCAAGGGATATGGACACGTTCCTGGTGGTTGGTTTTGTTTGATTTCAGTATACATGCTCGCACCCATGGGAGTCAGTTCTCTCCTTCACCATGGCTACCTGATGAGCTGTTGCGCTGTTTTATTTTTGTTGCTTTAGATTCATACCATTTTTTTAAATTCTGTGTTTGGGAGTATGTGCTATACATGAGTGCAGGAGCCCAATGAGACTAGTGGCACCGGATCCTCTATTTGGAGTTATTTGGAGTTAGAAGTCATTGTGAGCCACCTGATGTGGGTGCTGAGAACCCAGCCAGTCCTGTGGAAGAGCAGTATGTTGTACATTCTCTTAACTGCTGAGCCATCTCGTCTTTCCAGCCCTGGTTTTTTGTTTTTTTTGTTTTAAGATTTATTTATTGTGTATAGAGTGTTCTGCATGTATACCTGCAGGCCAGAAGAGGGCACCAGGTCTCATTACAGATGGTTGTGAGCCACCATGTGGTTGCTGGGAATTGAACTCAGGACCTCTGGAAGAGCAGCCAGTGCTCTTAACCGCAGAGCCATCTCTCCAGCCCTGGTTTTGTTTTTTGAGAAAGGGTTTCTATGGAGACTCACTATAGTGCTCAGGCTGACCTCAAACCGGTGGCCATCTTATTGCCTTAGTTTTCTAAATGCTTGGATTATAGATTAGAGAGCTACCAAACCTGGCTCTGTTTGACTTTGTTGCTTTGCTGAGGATTGGACCGAAGCCGGCTATATGCTCTAACCACTGAGCTATTCTCCCAGCACCAGAGCTCCTTTAGGTGTGTATGTGAGTCAAAAGTTGGGGAGATGGCTCAGTGGGTAAACTGCTTGCCATGCAAGCGTGAAGGCTTTACACTTGTCTCATCACGCATGTAAAAACCAGACGTGATGACATGTGTCTGTAACACCCTCATGCAGGTGAGGCAGAGACAAGACCTCCAGGCCTGGCTTTCCAGCCAGTCCAAGCAAAATCAGTGAGCTCCAGGTCCAGAGAGACACTCTGTCTCAGAAATGAAGGTAGAAGGTAGTAGAGGAAGAAATTCAGTATCCCCTCTGGTCTCTAGGCCTAGCCTAGTCAGTGCCCTCTGCATAGTCTTATACACACTTTTGTATGCCACACACACAAGTGCAGAGGAAGTAAAGACTACAGAATTTCCAATCACTCGCCAAACAAAATTATGGGGTTTGAAGGAAGGGATTGAGACGGGTCTGTGTAGCCCAGGCTGACCTCCAGTTTGCAGACATACCGTCTTATCCTTCTCAAAAGTGTTAGCACGTAGGCAGGAGCCTCCTATTTAGCTTGCTTGGAAAAAATGTTTAAACTTTATTTATTTATTTATTTATTTTTGGTTTTTGTAAGGCATGGTTTTCTCTGTGTAGCCCTGGCTGTCCTGGAACTCGCTCTGTAAATCAGGCTGGCCTTGAACTCAGATCTGCATGCCTCTGCCTCCAGAGTGCTGGGATTAAAGGTGTGCACCATGGCCCAACTTTGGTTGTTTCTGCTGTTGTTGCTGTTAGTGTGCTTGCTTGTTTTTGTATTTATTTTTGAGACAGTCTCGCTGTGGCCCTGGCTGGTCTAGAAAATTCTATGTATATCAGGCTGCTCTTGGCCTTCAGGGATCTGTGGGACTCCCTAGTACTGGGGTTTCTCTGTTTTCCTACAGCTACAAGAATTCAGGTACAACTTAACTGTGTCTCAGTTTACTGTTCTTAAGATCCCTGAAAACCAGAACAGCTGCTCCTCTGGGCTCTGGGGACGTGGTTAGTCCAAGTTCTGCTAAAGTATCCTAGAGCAGTGAGGAAAGCCCAGACTTTGTCCTGACAGCCTGGGTGTCACATCCTTGCTCTAGCACTTATTAGTTGAGTGTATTGGGCAAGTTATTTAATGTCCTTGAGCCTTAACACTTTCTCCATGAGAGGATCATATGATATTTGCTATGTGCTTTTTTTCTTTGATTTTGTTTTGTTTTTTTAATTTAAATTTATTTTACGTGCATGGGTGTGAAGGTGTCAGATCGCCTGGCACTGGAGTTACAGACAGCTGTGGGTGCTGAGGATTGAACCCAGGTCCTCTGGAAGAACAGCCAGTGCTTTTAACTGCTGAGCCATCTCTCCAGCACCTTTTCTTTGTTTTAAATCGGCCTCAGCCTCCTGAGTGCTGGAATTACACGCATGTACTACCGTGGCCCGTCCTTATTTTGTTGCTGTTATTGTTGTGATAGCCTAGGGAAGGAACCTAGGCCCTGCGCATGGTGAGCAGACTCTCCACCACTCAGCAGCATCCTCCAGGCCCTCCCTTATGTTTGCGGGTATGGGAAGATAGTAGGGGGTAAGTACCACTGCTGTTAAGAGTGCTCACTCTTCTTCCAGAGGACTAGAGTTTATTTCGCAGCTCCTGTGCCTGGCAGCTCAAAACCGCCTATAACTCAGCTCTAGGGGATCTGATGTCCTCCTCTGGCTTCCTGGAGCATCTGCACACATTTGTGGTTACACAGATATATACACATATACATAGAGAAAAAGTAAAAGTGAATCTTTGTTTTGTTTTTTTGAGACAGGGTTTCTCTGTATGGCCTTGCTGTCCTGGAACTAGCTCTGTAAACCAGGATGGCCTTGAATGAACTCACAGAGATCCACCTGCCTCTGCCTCCTTAATGTTGGGATTAAAGGTGTATGCCACTATTGCCCAACAAAAGTGAGTCTTAAAAATTTTTGAGGTTTTTATGTGGGAGTGTTTTGCCTGCCTGTATGTATGTATGTATGTGCACTACATCCATGTAGTACCTGTGGAGGGTATCAGTTTCACTGGCACTAGAGTAGAGAAGGATACTAGCTGCCATGTGGGTGCTGAGAATTGAACCAGAGTCCTCTGGAAGTGCAGCCAGTGCCCAGTGCTCATAATCCCTGAGCCATCTCTCCACCCCTAAGAGCTGAATCCTTAAAAAAAAAAAGGATATTTTTCCCATCAAGACTATAATAAGCTGGGTGGTGGTGGTGGTACACATCTCTAATCCCAGCACTCGGGAGGAAAAGTCTGGCAGATCTCTGAGTTCAAGGCCAGCCTGATTCATAGAAAGAGTTCCAGAACAGTCAGGACTGTTACACAGAGAAACCTTTCTTGAAAAAACAAACAAACAAACAAACAAAAAAAAACGAAAAGCAAAAAACCAAAACAAACAAAACAGACTTAGAAGAATAGGTCTTTCTCTCCAGAAATTATTTTAGATTTTTTGTAGGTCCTTCCATTTATTTATTCCTATTCCCCCTCACTGCCACTGTACTGTAGATTTAACCAGGGCCACATACATTCTATAAGCATTCAACCACTGCCTTATCTAGCCAGCACTAGACAAATGCCTTAAGGGAGATATCCTTGCCCTCAGGAGTGCTTAGATCTATAGACCACACAAGGTGGTTTGGGGATAGTGGTGCTTGGTCTTCATGCTGTTTCCTGGGCTCTCGCCCAGATGTGCACTCGGGCTGCTTTAGCTTACCCAATTGTGCAGCACTGATTGGTCCTCCTTGTCTTAGGGCTTCGAAGCCGTTCTACTCGCCGCATGTCCACTGTCCCAGAGGTTCAGATTGCCACTCAGGAAAATGAAATGGAGGTGGAGCTGCCTGTGGCTACGAACTCTCGCAAGCAGTTTTCAGTTGCCAGTAAGTAATCTGTGTGTTCTCCCTGTATAAGGCCTAAAACAGCTCCTTATTTTTTTTTTTAATTTTATTTTTTAATTTTTATTTATTTACTTTTTCAGTTTTTTTCCATGCTATTTATTGAGCTCTACATTTTTCTCTGCTCCCCTCCCTCCTTCAGCCCTCCCCTAAGGTCCCTATGCTCCCAATTTACTCAGGAGATCTTGTCTTTTTCTACTTTTTACTTCCCATGTAGATTAGATCTATGTAAGTCTCTCTTAGTGTCTGTATTGTTGTCTAAGTTCTCTGGGATTGTGGTTTGTAGTAGGCTGGCTTTCTTTGCTTTATGTTTAAAAACCACCTATGAGGAGTACATGTGATAATTGTCTTCCTGTGTCTGGGTTTCCTCACTCAAAATAATGCTTTCTGGTTCCATCCATTTTCCTGCAAAATTCAAGCTGTCATTATTTTTTTCTGCTGTGTAGTACTCCATTGTGTAAATGTACCACATTTTTTTTTTTTATCCATTATTCGATTGAGGGGCATTTAGGTTGTTTCCAGGATCTGGTTATGACAAACAAAGCTGCTATGAACATAGTTGAGCACATGTCCTTGTGGCACGATTGAGCATTTTTTGGATATATACCCAAAAGTGGTATTACTGGGTCTTGAGGAAGGTTGTTTCCTAATTTTCTGACATCTATAGGGGTTGTACCAGCTTGCATTCCTACCAGCAATGCAGAAGTGTTCCCTTTTCCCCACAACCTATCCAGCATAAGTTGTCATAAGTGTTTTTGATCTTGGCCATTCTTATAGGTGTAAGATGGAATCTCAGAGTTGTTTTGATTTGCATTTCTCTGATGACTAAGGATGTTGAACATTTCCTTAAGTGTCTTTCAGCCATTTTAGATTCCTCTATTGAGAGTTCTCTGTTTAGGTCTTTACTCCATTTTTTTTTAATTTATTTATTATGTATATAGTGCTCTGGGCACCAGATCTCATTATAGATGGGTGTGAGCCATCATGTGGTTGCTGGGAATTGAACTCAGGACCTCCAGAACAGCAGTCAGTTCTCTTAACGAGCCATCTCTCCAGCCCCCTACTCCTTTTTTTATTGGATTATGAGATCTTTTGATGTCCAATTTCTTGAGTTCTTTGTATATTTTAGAGATTAGACCTCTGTCTGATATGGGCTTAGTGAAGATCTTTTCCCATTCTGTAGGCTGTTGTTTTGTCTTGTTGACCGTGTCCTTTGCTTTACAGAAGCTTTTCAGTTTCAGGAGGTCCCACTTATTGTTTCTCTCAGTGTCTGTGCTGCTGGGGTTCTATTTAGGAAGTGGTTCCTTGTGCCAATGCATTCAAGTGTACTTCCCACTTTCTCTTCTATAAGGTTCAGTGTGGCTGGCTTTATGTTGAGGTCTTTGACCCATTTGGACTTGAGTTTTGTACATGGTGATAGATAGGGGTCTATTTTCATTCTTCTACATGTTGATATCCAGTTATGCCAGGACCACTTTTAAATATGCTTTCTTTTTTCCATTTGATATTTTTTTCTTCATTTTCAAAGATCAGGTATTCGAAGATGTGTGGATTGATATCCAGGTCTTCTGTTCGGTTCCATTGGTCCTCCTGTCTGTTCTTATGCCAGTACCAGGCTGCTTTCAGTACTGTAGCTCTGTAGTAGGGTTTGAAGTCAAGGGATTGTGATGCCTCCAGAAGTTCTTTTGTTGCCCAGGATTGTTTTGGCTATCCTTGGTTTTTTTGCTTTTCCAAATGAAGTTGAGTACCATTCATTCAAGGTCCTTGAAGAATTTTGTTGGGATTTTGATGGGCATTGCGTTGAATCTGTAGATTGCTTTTGGTAGGATTGCCATTTTTACTATATTAATTCTGCCTACCATAGAGCTTGGGATATATTTCCACTTTCTGATGTCTTCTTCAATTTCTTTCTTCAGCGATTTAAAGTTCTTGTCATACAAGTCTTCCACTTGTTTGGTTAGAGTTACTGCAAGATATTTTATGCCATTTGTGGCTATTGTGAAGGGTGTTGATTCTCTGATTTCTTCCTCAGCCCTTTTATCATCTGTGTACAGGAGGGCTACTGATTTTTTTAAGTTAATCTTGTATCCTGCTACATTGCTGAATGTGTTTGAGTTGTAGAAGTTCTTTGGTAGAATTTTTGGGATCACTTATTTAAACTATCATATCATCAGCAAACAGTGAGAGTTTGACTTCTTCTTTTCCAATTTGTATCCCCTTGATCTCCCTTTGGTGTCTTATTGCTCTAGCTAGGACCTCAGGAACTATGTTGAATAGGTATGGAGAGAGTGGACAACCTTGTCTTGTTCCTGATTTCAGTGGAATCGCTGGGAGTTTCTCTCCATTTAGTTTGATGTTGGCTGTTGGCTTGCTGGCTGTTGGCTTGCTGTATATTGCCTTAATTACGTTTAGGTATGTTCCTTGTATCCCTGCTCTCTCCAAGACTTTTATCATGAAGGGATGTTGTATTTTGTCAAATGCTTTTTCGGCATCTAATGAGATGATCATGTAGTTTTTATTTTTCAGCTGGTTTATATGGTGGATTATGTTGACAGATTTTCGTATGTTGAACCATCCCTGCATCTGTGGAATGAAGCCGACTTGGTGATGGTGGATGATGGTTCTCATGTGTTCTTGGATTCTATTTGCTAGTATTTTATTTAGTATTTTTGCATCAATGTTCATGAGTGAGATTGGTCTGTAATTCTCTTTCTTAAGTATTGTCTTTCTGTGGTTTGGATATCAGGGGAATTATAGCCTCATAAAAAGAGTTTGGCAATGTTCCCTCTGTTTCTATTGTGTGGAATAATTTGAGGAGTATTGGTATTAGTTCCTCTTTGAAAGTCTTGTAGAATTCTGAGCTGAAACCATCTGGTCCTGGGCTTTTTTTGGTTGGGAGACTTTTGATGACTGTTTCTATTTCTTCAGTTATAGGTCTGTTTAATTTGCTTATCTGATCTTGATTTAATTTTGGTAAGTGATATTTATCCAGAAGGTTGTCCATTTCCTTTAAGTTTTCCAATTTTGTAGAGTACAGGTTTTCAAAATATGACCTGATGATCCTCTGTATTTCGTCCGTGTCTGTTGTTATGTCCCCGTTTTCATTTCTGATTTTGTTAATTTGGATATTCTCTCTCTGCCTTTTGGTTAGTTTGGATAAAGGTTTGTCTATTTTGTTGATTTTCTAGAAGAACCAAGTCTGTCTCATTGATTCTTTGTATTGTTTTCTTTGTTTCTATTTTGTTGATTTCAGCTCTCAATTTGATTATTTCCTGCCATCTAGTTCTCTTAGGTGAGTTTGCTTCTTTTTGTTCTAAAGTTTTCAAATGTTCTGTTAATTCACTAGTGTGGGATTTTTCCAGCTTCTTTATGTAGGCATTTATTGCTATGAACTTGCCTCTTAACACTGCTTTCATTGTGTCCCATAAATTTGGGTATGTTGTATGGTCATTTTCATTGAATTTTAGGAAGTCTTTAATTTGCCCTTTTATTTCTTCCTAGACCCATTGATGATTCAGATGAGCACTGTTTAATTTCCATGTGTTTGTGGGTTTTCTGGAATTAGTATTGCTGTTGACTTCTAGTTTTAAAGCATGGTGATCTGATAAGGTACATTGGGTTATTCCAATTTTTTTGTATTTGTTGAGGTTTGTTTTGTTACCGAGTATGTGGTCAATTTTAGAGAAGGTTCCATGAGGTGCTGAGAAGAAGGTATATTCTTTTCTGTTTGGATGGAATATTCTATAGATGTCTGTTAAGTCCATTTGAGTCATAACATCTGTTATTTCTCTTATTTCTCTGTTCATTTTTTGTCTGATTGACCTGTCCAGTGGTGAGAGGGGGGGGAGTGTTGAAGTCTCCCACTCTCAGTGTGTGGGGTTTGATTTATGATTTAAGCTTTAGAAGTGTTTTTGACATATGAAGGTGACCTTGTATTTGGAGCATAGATGTTCAGTATTGAAATTTCCTCCTGATGGATTTTCCCTGTGACCAATATGAAATGTCCTTCTTTGTCTCTTTTGACTGATTTTAGCTTTAAGTCTATTTTATTAGATATTAGGATAGCTCCACCCGCTTTTTCTTAGGTCCATTTGATTGGTATATTTTTTTCCAACCTTTTACTTTGAGACAATGTCTGTCTTTGAGGTTGAGATGCGTTTCTTGTATGCAGAAGAGGGATGGATTCTGTTTTCGTATCCCATCTGTTAGCCTGTGCCTTTTTAGGTGAGTTGAGTCCATTTACATTAAGGGATATTAATGACCAGTGGTTGCTATCTCCTGTTAATTTGGTTTTCTTCGTTGGTGATGTTAATTTGTGTGGTTTTTTTCTTCTTCGGGATTTGCTGTAATGAGATCATCAATTGTGTGTGTTTTTGTTGGTGTAGCCATCTTCCTTGGGTTGGAGTTTTCCTTCTAGTATTTTGTGTAGGGCTGGGTTTGTGGCTAGGTATTGGTGAAATCTAGATTTGTCATGGAATATCTTGTTTTGTCCTTCTATGGTGATTGACGGTTTTGCTGGGTATAGTAGCCTGGGCTGGCATCGGTGGTCTCTCAATGTCTGCATAATGCTTGACCATGATATTCAGGCTTTCATTGTCTCCACTGAGAAGTCAGGTATAATTCTGATAGGTCTACCTTTATAAGTTACTTGGCCTTTTTCCTTTGCAGCTCTTAATATTCTTTCTTTACTCTGTATGTTTAGTGTTTTGATTATTATGTGGCGAGAGGACTTTTTTTTGTTTGATCCAGTCTATTTGGTGTTCTGTAAGCTTCTTGTATCTTCATAGGCATATCTTTCTTTAGGTAGGGAAAGTTTTTTTCTATGATTTTGTTTAATAAATTTTCCGTGCCTTTGAGTTGACTTTCTCCTTCTTTATACCTATTATTCTAAGATTTGTTCTTTTTATGTTGTCCCATATTTCATGGATATTTTGGGTGAAGCTTTTGTTAGATTTAATGTTTTCTTTAACTGATGAGTCTATTTCCTCTATTTTATCTTCCGCACTTGAGATTCTGTCTTCCATTTCTGGTATTCTGTTGTTCGTACTTGCATTTGTGGTTCCGGTTCTTTTCTTCATGATTTCTGTTTCTATCATTCCTTCGGCTTGTGTTTTCTTTATTTTTTCTATCTCAGTTTTCAAGTCCTGAATAGTTGTTTCTGTTATATGTTTGATTGCTTTTTCTTGGTTTTCTTTAAGTGATTTGCTGATATCTTTCAATTTTTTTCTTCCATTTCTTTAAGGTAATTTCTCAATTCATCTTTAAGAATTTCAAACATTCTCTTGAGGTTATTTTTTAGATCATTTTCTTCTAGTTCATCCATATTTGGTCGTTCAGGTCTTACTTTTGTAGGGTCTTTGGGTTTTACTGGTATTGTGTTTCTCTTTGTGGTGTAGCATGTGATCTTACCTTTCCTACTTTTCCTCTAATAGGTGTGGTTGGGACTGTCTGAGATTCTGTTGAATAATATTCTAGGTGCCAGTGAATCCAAAGCTAAGACGGTTTTCCTCGTGGTATAGTCAGTGTCACAGTTCTAGTTACCCCGTTGGTTATTCCTGTTCCTGGAGGTAGCTCAGTGTTCCTGTGTTTTGGTCTGCTCTCTTGGAGTTTGCTGTCTCAAGCCTACTTTGGTCTAGGCTGCTGGTTTTGATCTGTTTCTGTAAATCTTGGTCTGGATCTCCTCTTGCAGAAGTCCCTGGCTTGGAGTTAAACCTGTTCTGGTGGCAATTGCTGACTCTGGATCTGGTCACTGGCTCAATCCTGATCTGGTCGTGTCCCTGGACTGGGTTTGCTCCTGGCTTCTGCTCCTGGTGGAGCCCGTTCTCTGTGTCTTAGCTAACTGGTTCAGTCCCACTCCGGTTCTGGTGGAGTTCGCGGACTCTGAGTCAGGTCATTGGCTCAATCAGTGTCCCAGGACTGGGTTGGCTCCCAGGGCTGGATTTGCTCCTGGCTTCTGCTCCTGGTGGAGCCCGTTCTCTCCTTGTCCTAGGTAACTGGTTCAGTTCCACTCCGGTTCCGGTGGAGGTCGCAGACTCAATCAGTGTCCCAGGACTGGGTTGGTTCCTAGGGCTGGATTTGCTCCTGGTCTGCTTCTGGTGGAGCTTGTTTCCTCGGCTGTCTCTGTCTTAGGAGTCTTTCCCAGAGTTCTTAAAGTAGTTCAGATTGGGCTTTGTCATGGAAGGAAAGCCTTCAGAGGCCTGATTATACAGACTTGACCCAAGCATGGCTTTTCGGGCTAGGCCAGCCGTTTCTGACTTCTCCAAAGTCCCTGAGACCAGGTGATTGATTAACAGAAGTGACGACTGGGGATAAGAAAAGGAACATGGGTGGCTGAGAGATGGTTCAGAGGTTAAGAGCACTGACTGTTCTTCCAGAGGTCCTGAGTTCAATTCCCAGCAACCACATGTTGGCTCACAACCATCTATAATGAGATCTGGTCCCCTCTTCTGGCCTGTAGGGATACATGGAGGCAGATGCTGTATACATGATTAATAAATAAATCTTTAAAAAAATAAAAAAGGAACATGGATGACTGGCTACTTGAGCAGCAGTAACTATATTGACTCAGGGAAATAGGTGACTGTGGTCGCTCACAACTAGAATGCTAATACTTAAGAGATTGCATGAGCTTGAGATCAGCTTAGGCTACAGAGTGAAATCTGTCTCCAAACATACAAATACACACACACCAAGAACAACAACAAAAATCCAGACTGAAAAGACTAACCGGACCAACATACCACAGAAATGTACAGTCACAGTCCATCATGCCTTATTGGTCTCATACATGGTCACGATCCATTCATTTACCTTCATTTAGATGAACTTAATACATAAATCATAATGATACACTGTCCCACAAAATCTCCATCTACTGTACACATCTACTTCAAAAACATTTATTTAAAATTATTTTGGGCCAGGCGGTGGTGGCGCACACCTTTAATCCCCGCCCTCGGATGGCAGAGGCAGGTGGATCTCCATTGGTAGAGTGCTTGCCCAGCATGCACTAAGTCCTGGGTTCCATCCCTAGCGCTACATAAAACTGGACATAGTGGAACCTGCCTGCAATCATAGCACTCATGAGGAAGGATGATTAGATACAAGGTCAACCTCAGTTCTACCATGCTGAGTTTGAGCCAACCTAGACCATGATACAATTCTTCTCTTTTTTTTCTTTTTTTTCCCAAGACAGGGTTACTCTGTGTAGCTCTGGAACTTGCTCTATACACCAGGCTGGGCTTGACCTCAGAGATCCGGCTGCCTCTGCCTCCCAAGTGCTGGGATTAAAGTTGTGTACTACCATGCCGTTCTGTTTGTTGCCTTGAAACAGGGTCTCTTTCTTCTCATTCTGTACCCTACAGTATCCTGGATCTCACTATGCACCCTAGCCTGGCCTTGAATTTGTAGAAGTCATTCTCTCTTAGTCTCCCAAGAGCTGGGATAAAGGCATGCACCGCCACCACCTGGCTAATTTAAGTTTTTTTTGGCCCCAGGTGCGATCCCTGGCTGGACAGGGTGGTTGGATTTGTAATGAGGCAAGAGGAAAAGTCCACGTTGTTCATGATCTGTTCAGATGCAAGTTAGGACAGCTGCTCTGTGCTTCCTACATCCCCAGTGACTCTTGTTCTCCCACAGCTGGCCTCCCTAGGCCCTCCTGCCCTGCAGTGACAGAATTACCATTGTTGATGGTCAGCGAGGAGGCCGAAGAGCAAGTCCACCCCACCCGAAGCACGTCTTCTGCCAACCCTGGGAATTCAGGTTAGACATGCCGAGCTGTGTGCTCTTCTGTTCTAGCACAGGATAGGCAGTTAACATCGGACCTGCCTGCGCACCTGAGTTCAAATCCTTTTTTACTTGAAGGTAGGTTTCCCTGTGGTTATGGACAGAGTCTTCCCCAATACACACAAGTTTGTAGAAGCCATTTGCTGTGGGTGAGATGTTCTCACAGCCAGGTTCTTGAGAACAGCCCAGAGTACTTGTGAAAATGAAGTAGCATATCTTACCTTTTTTATTTTGCTTTGCTTTTTCGAGACAGGGTTTCTCTGTGTGACAATCCTGGGTGTCCTGGAACTTGCTCTGTAGACCAGGCTGGATTCAAACTTCTTTTAAGATTTATTGATTTTTATGTGTATGAGTTTTTTACCTACAGGTGTGTCTGTGCACTATGTGCATACCTGAACCAGTGAAGGTCAGAAGAGGGCATTGGATCCCTTAGAACTAGTCTTATAGATAGTTGTGAGCCACCATATGGGTGCTGGGAAACAAACCTTGGTGTTCTGCAAGAGCGAATGCTGTGACCACTGAGCCATCTCTAACCCTGTCTCATTTTGATTCTAGAGAAAATAGCTGCAGAGGCATAGAACATAGGTCAAAGCCAGAGTGGTGTGGTTGTTGCTGTGACCTCACATTAGCCCAGTTAGTACTTCATGGACTTGTCCATCCAAGAGTCAGACAAAAGGCTAGAAAAGGGGGTGGGGTGTTAGTGAGGTGGCTCAGCAGGTAAAAGATGCTTGTCACCAAGTCTGATGACCTGAGCTCAGTTTCCACATGGCAGAAGGAGAGAACTGACTTCCAATGTATGGCATGGCATGGACATACATACAAACACACTAATTTATAAACAAATAGAAGGCTAGGCATGATAGCACATAACTTTGATCCCAGCTCTTGAGAGGCAGAGGAGGGCAGGTCTCCGAATTTGAGGCCAGCCTGGTCTATCTACAGAGTGAGTTCTGGGACAGCCAGGGCCACAAAGAGAAACTCTATCTAGAAAAAAACCCAACCAAACAAAAACAAAATAAATAAAAACAAATGGAGTCTACAGAAGGAAGACCTGTTCTTATGGAAGGCCTAGTGCTCAGTGGAGTAGTCAAGTACTATGACACAGAGCAGGTGAGTAAAGAGTAACCCCCTTTCTCCCTTAGTTCGGAGGAAATCATGTATTGTGAAGGAAATGGAAAAAATGAAGAACAAGCGGGAAGAGAAGAGGGCCCAGAACTCGGAAATAAGAATAAAGCGAGCTCAGGTGACTCTTGGGAGATGTGGGCAAGAGTTTTAGGACAGGCACCCTGACAGATAAACAGTCAACACGTAGCTGGCCCTAGTATTTCTAAGGCTCCTATTCTTGTATCCTTGGTGCTTACTTGCTTCTTATCAGAACTCAGAAAATAAATGCATTTTTTATTATCTGAAGATGTTCGGATGAGCCATACTTAATGCTGATTAGCCAGTGGGGAAGCCCATCATGTGCTCACAAGGTCCAACACTGTTGCTGGGCATACCTGCTTGCTTTCCCTCCATCCCCTGTAACCTGTGTTACAGGGCAAAAGCAATGTAGGTAGAGCCTTCTTAGTTGGGTAATTGCTCTGAGGAAACCCATTCTGCTGCTTTGCCTCCTAAGATGTGGAAAGCAACTCTTGTCTCTGGTGCGTGCCCAGGCTCCCCTGCTAATCCTGCACCCCAGGACCTCATGCCTGGCTTCTCAGAGTAGAGCCAGGGTTGAGGCACTCATCAGCTGTGTCTTGGGTCTAAGAGCAGCTCACACGTTAACAGTCTGCCTTTGTTCCTGCCTCCAACAGGAATATGACAGCAGCATTCCAAACTGGGAATTTGCCCGGATGATTAAAGAATTCCGGGTTACTATGGAATGTCACCCACTCACTGTGACTGATCCCGTGAGTATACCACCTCTCTACCTGAGCAGGACAGGGAGGACACTGAAGGACAAGGAAGAGGCATGCTGTGATCCTCATTCACTCTTGAGTGCTGTCTGGAGAGTTTTATGTTTCTCTTTTTTTCCCGTTCCTTCTGTGTGTGTGTGTGTGTGTGTGTGTGTGTGTGTGTGTGTGTGTGTGTGTGTGTGTGTGTGTGTGCGCGTGCGCGCGCGCAGTTCCATCTCCTCCCACCTCCCCATCTGTGTGTATGTGTATGTGTGTTTCTGGGGATTGAATCCAAGCACACAGGCCCTTTGAGACATAGCCCTTGTGGGATCCTCCAACACGTTTTTGTGTTTTAATTTGTTTGTTGCTTGCTTGCTTACTTGTTTTGGTTTTGGTTTTTTGGCACAGGGTTTCTCTGGAGCCCTGGAGCCTGTCCTGGAACTAGCTCTTGTAGACCAGGCTGGCCTCAAACTCGCAGAGCTCCGCCTACCTCTGCCTCCCGAGTGCTGGGATTAAAGGCTGTGCCACCACCACCCGGCTCATGTTTTGCTTTGTTTTTTAAGACAGTGTCTCGGGGTTGGAAGATGGCTCACTAGTTAAGAGTACTTGTTCTTCCAAATTACCTGGGTTTAGTTTCCAGCACACACATGGCGGCTCACAGCCAGCTGTAATTCCTTCCCCTTGGCTTCCATTGGCAATGCTCCCATGTGATGCACAGACAAACATGCAGGCGCAATAGCCCTACACATTTAAAAAGGGTCTCACTCACTATGTAGACCAGACTGGCCTGGAACTTGCTGTGTAGACTAAGTTGGCTTTAAACTGCCTCTGCCTCCCAAATGCTGGGATTACAAGTGCATGCCACTACATCCACTTTAAATTTTTTTTTTTTTAAATTATGTTTGTTTATACCATGAGAAGGGTACTTGAGCACATTCCTATATGGAAGTTGGAAGATAGCTTGCAGGAGTCAGTTCTCTCTAACATGTGGGTCCTAGGGATTGAACACCAGCCATCAGGTTTGGTGTAGGGAATCTACCTTTACCTTGCTGAGGCAGCTCACTGGCTTGTTTTTTTTTTTTTTTTGTTTTTTTTTTTTTCTTTTTTTCCCTTCTACCCTTGAGACAGTCTCAATGTGTGCCGGGAATACAGGTATATGCTGTGAAACTTGGCCTTTTTAAAAACAAAAAAACATTCTGTGCATGCATGCATGCATGCCATGGCATACATGCAGAGGCCAGAGGGCAGCTTACTGGAGTTGGGTCTCTCCTATCATGTTGGTTCTAGGGATGGATCTCAGATCATCAGGCTTGACAGAAGCGCCTTTACCCACTGAGCCATCCAGTCAGCTAGTTGTTTTGTTTTTTCAAGACAGGGTTTCTCTGTGTAGTCCAGGCTGTCCTGGAATACAACTTTGTAGACCAGACTGGCCTTGAACTCCCAGAGATCAGCTTGCCTCTCTCTAGAATTTAAGGTGTGCTCCACCACTACCCAGGGTCAGCTAGTTTGTTTCATTAGCCAAAGCTCAGATGAGACTCCCTGCTGCAGGCTGGCCAGACTGCTAAGGACCAGTAGACTAGTGCTGAGACCGTGAAGGTAGCGGAGTAAGAACCAGGAATTTAGAACAGCTTTCTTGTTCTCTGGAGTGGTTAACAGGGAGACTGAGGTCCTAGTATCAGATCTCATTCTCTCTGGCTAGGGCCCAGAGAGGGGTTGAGGGTGGTTTTTGGTACTGTCTGACCTCCCTTGTCTCCTCATCCTCCTGCAGATCGAAGAGCACAGGATCTGTGTCTGTGTTAGGAAGCGCCCGCTGAATAAACAAGGTGAGCTGTTTGGTCAGAGGCATCAGACTGACTGAGAGGACGGGCCCATGTTTAGGGAGTAGCCCCTGAAATATTCTCCTTCTGCAGAACTGGCCAAGAAAGAAATCGATGTGATTTCTGTTCCCAGCAAGTGTTTCCTCTTTGTGCATGAACCCAAATTAAAAGTGGACTTGACAAAGTATCTGGAGAACCAGGCATTCTGCTTCGACTATGCCTTTGATGAAACAGCTTCTAATGAAGTTGTCTACAGGTTAGTCCTTTTAGTATTTTTCTTCCTCGTGTCCACTTCCCCCCCATCGCTTTCTCTTTGTGACATCAGACACTGAGATCCTCCCCCCCGTCTCTGGCCTGTTGTGTTTTATTGTGTTGACTAAGGTTTCTGTCCTGCCTGGTTCCTGCAGTCCTTAAGTCCCAAAGGAATCACACAGAGGTCTACATTAATTATAAACTAATTGGCCTAGTATCTCAGGCTTCTTATTAACTCCTATATTAGCCCATAAATCTTGTCTGTGTTAGCCACGTGGCTTGGTACCTTTTTCAGGGAGGCAGTCACATCTTGCTTGCTCTGTGTCTGGCTTCCTCTCTGTCTGGGTGACGACTGCAGACTAAAACTTCCCTTTTCCCAGAATTCTTGTTGCCCTACCTCTACTTCCTTCCTGGTTACCCAGCCTATACTTCCTGACTGGCTATTGGCCAATCAGTGTTTATTTAAAATCCAAGTGACAAGGTACAGGCCATTGTCCCACAGCATTATTGGACCAGCTCTCTGGTCCAGGAGCTCTGGCCATATCACCAGAATGCCCACTTTGGGGCCTGTCTTAAGCTGTAGCAGCCCAGTCTTGCTGACTCGTGAGTGAACTATTACCCACTGTACTCAGGTCCATGGGTAGGTGTAGGGGAATGTGATACAGTAGTGGTATTGGAATATCCTGACTGTCGGAAAGCCAGGATATACTTAGAGCCGCAATAAGACAGCTAGGAGGCCGGAGCTGCAATGAGACAGCTCAGCCCTGGAGGAAAGGGGTCCTGACTATTGGGGAGCCAGGATACCTGAAGCTGGGGTGCAGGGGGGCATGGTCTCCCCACAGGATATAGAGATCCTGCACTTTTCCTGGAAAGCCGCTACAGCTGAGTTCTGCTCTGTTCTCTTACTGGAGCGTTCTAGCAGAGCTGTCTGCTGCTTCTCTGACCCAAGATGTTTCTTCGGCTAAAGGGAAGACCCTTGCAGAAATGTAGCAATCTCCTCCCGCTCCAGCGAAAAGTTATTACTTTTCCTCCCCTGGCCTTGCTGAGGCCCCCTAGCAAGCACCTCCACACGGTTTTTCAACTCAGTTCCCTAAGGGACATTATAGCCAGGTTCTTCTCTGCACCAGCTAATGAATCGTCACCCAAGACTCTTTTGAGAAAGAGATTTTTTTGGGAAGGAGGAGTCCAAGAGAGTGGCTGCCTCTGCCACTTAATGGCAGCTCTTAACTGCTCCATAGAGGGCTTGCTAGGGGGCAGAGTCTTCCCAGGGAGAAAGGGGATTGCTTATTTTTTTCCCTGCTTAGGGATTGGTCAGTTTAGCTGGTCAGGGGCAGAGATGGCTCTGAGTTTGTGGCCAAACTGTGTTTCTTTCACGGGTCCTTTTTAGCTTTTTGACTCTAATCTTAGGACCAGGGTGTATTTCTTTCACTGGCTCTGATTCTAGGGACAAAGTGTGTTTCTTTGACACTAGTTTCTGAGCCAGGGCACATGTCTTTAGTTCTGAGTTCAAGGATAAAGATGTTTCTCTCCCTGGGCCCAGGTCTCAAATACAGGTTGTGTTTCTTTCTCGGACTCTGAGTTCAGAGTCAGGGTGTTCAGTGATTGGTTGGTTTCCTGCTCCAATTGTCTTTACCCTACCGTAGGTACCAGGGGTTCTTCTAGTTGTTTTTGTTGGGGCAGAATCTTATTCTGTAACCCAGGCTAGCTGAGATGTATCTGTGTTACTCAGATGACATGACAGTCCTGCTTCAGCCTTCCAAGGGCTGAGATTATACCTTCCAGTGGTTTATGCAGCTACCTCATGACCTAAATGAGTTTAGCAGACTCAGGTGACATCAGATCTGCTCTGTCCAGTATCCCACTCAGCATTTAATTTTTTTGTTGTTATTGTTTTCAAGACAGGGTTTCTCTATGTAGCACTGGAACTTGCTTTGTAGACCAGGCTGGTCTAGAACTCATAGAGATCCACTTTCATCTGCCTCCCAAGTGCTGGGATTAAAGGTGTGCACCCCACCATCCAGCTGACATCTAATTCTTAATATGAAGGTTTGGGGGAGGGGGGCTGGTGGTGGCAGTGGTATGTGTTTGCGCATGTGCGCACACGTGCGTGGTTATGCCGTGGTGTGTATGTGGAAGTCAGGACAACTTTGAGAAGTCAGTTTTCTCCTTCCACCATGAGTACAGAAAGCACTTTTATCAGCTCAGCCATCTCTCCAGCCTTAAAGGATTTGGGTTTGTCATTTTCTTGTTAAAGAGGTTTGGTCCATTCCTATACTTCTGGCCCAGGGAAAGCTGAGGCAGAATGGTCTTAAATTTAAAAAGAGCAACCAGTGCTTCATATAATTTCATCTTGGTTGCTTATGCCTATAATGCCAGCACGTGAGAAACTGAGACAGGAGGGTCTCTGGATTTAAGGCCAGCCTAGGCTGTATTTTGAGACCCTAACTATGACAGAGACCCTATGTAGTTTACAAATGCAATATTTTAGGTCTACATTTCCTCTGTCCTTTGTAATATACCTTGTAGTTGTATCTGGGGGATCAGAGGAGTGACTGTTTGCCTTAAAATTAGCGACATCAGCTTGTTCCTGGCAGGTCAGTTGAATACTGCCTGCACCCTTTCATTTAGCTAGGGATTCAGATTGGTTAATGGGATGGATCAGGGTGGACCACTGAAGTCTGAGACAGGTGCCATACTTAAGGAATTAAGGATTTTTTTTTTTTCTGAGATAGGGTTTCTCTGTAGCTTTGGAGCCTGTCCTGGAACTAGCTCTTGTAGACCAGGCTGGTCTCGAACTCACAGAGATCTGCCTGCCTCTGCCTCCAGAGTGCTGTGATTAAAGGTGTGTGCCACCACCGCCCAGCAAGGAATTAAGGATTTGAAGCTCTGCAATAGGACCATGTTCTAGGGAGCACATTTTCAGAACAGAATATAGTTCCCTTCATGTTCTGTGAACTCAACCACAGAGAGACAATATTTCCAGAAAGGGGCCTGTGTAACAGGAGGAGCAGGCTGCTTGTCGTTCCAGCTGCCCAGCTATCTTACACCCAAAATAACTACACAGAAACTGTATTCATTTAAACACTGCCTGGCCCATAGTTCTAACCTCTTATTGGCTAATTCTTACATCTTAATTTAACCCATTTCTGTTAATCTGTGTATCACCACAAGGTTGTGGGTTACCAGGAAAGATTCAGCATGTCTGATCTGGCAGCTCCATGGTGGTTCTCTGACTCTGCTTTCTTCCTCCCAGCATTCAGTTCTGTCTTCTCCGCCTACCTAAGTTCTGCCCTATCAGGCCAAGCAGTTTCTTTATTGATTAACCAATGAAAGCAATACATAAACAGAAGGACCTCCTACACCAGACCTGGTGAGATGTCTCACCAAATTTGATGACTTGAATTGGATCTCAGCACAGATATGGTGCAAGGGGAAAACTGATTCCTATAGATGTTCTCTAAACTCTACATGATTGCCATACCATGCTCCCACCCCAGGCATACTCACACAAAAAATGTAATTTAAAAGTAAAAAGAGCCCGGTGGTGGTGGCGCATACCTTTAATCCCAGCACTCTGGAGGCAGAGGCAGGTGGATCTCTGAGTTTGAGGCCAGCCTGGTCTACAAGAGCTTGTTCCAGAACAGCCACAGCTGTTACACAGAGAAACCCAGTCTCGAAAAACCAAAAAAAGAAAAAGAAAAAAAGAAAAAATATCTGAAAGAGCTTCTGTCTGTACCCAATATATTCAGGCTTACTTTTTCCTAAACAGTACAGTGTGAGAACTATATTGTGTTTACATTTTTTCTCTGGGTAGCCCTGGCTGTCGCTCTGGAACTCATTCTGTAGACCAGGCTGGCTTTAAATTCACAGAGATCCAACTGCCTCTGCGCCACCACCACCTTTTGTGTTTATATTTTATTAGGATACAAATAATCTAGAAGGCTGGAGAGATGGCTCAGAGGTTAAGAGCACTGACTGCTCTTCCAGAGGTCCTGAGTTCAATTCCCAGCAACCACATGGTGGCTCACAGCCATCTGTAATGAGATCTGGTGCCCTCTTCTGGCCAGCAAGCATACAGACAGACAGAACACTGTATACATAATAAATAAATGAATCTTAAAAAAAAAAAACAAATAATCTAGAATATATAAAATTATATGCAAGTAACATGCAGGCATTATGCCATTTTGTATGAAGGACTTGACTGAGGGTCAACTCAGTAGTAAAGAGTTTGCCTTGCATGTGCTAGACCCTGGGTTCTGCCCCACCACAAAAAAAGTCAGTGATTTAAACATAAGCTTTGTGCTGAGTATCAGTGGGTGATTCCATCAATCCCTCTTGGATATTAAGGAATAGCTACACAAATGCCCTTCTCTCTGTTCCATCCTTTCTCTAGGTTCACAGCAAGGCCACTGGTACAGACAATTTTTGAAGGGGGAAAAGCAACCTGCTTTGCCTATGGGCAGACCGGCAGTGGGAAGACTCACGTGAGTATTTCAGTCCGGCAGAGAAAGCCTTGTGTAGTACAGCAGTAGGTCCAGATGCCCGTCACTAGCCACTTGCCCTGCCGAGTGAAGAGAGGGGTTCTAGCAGGTCCTATCTCCTGGCTCTGGCGTGACTCATGGTGGCGGTGGAGCCATCTGTGTGCTGCTGTGCTGTGCTCATGTGCTGCTGTTTTCTTCTGCAGACAATGGGTGGAGACTTGTCTGGTAAATCTCAGAATGCAACCAAAGGGATCTACGCAATGGCTTGTGAGTAAATTGTTCTCCACATAGGGACTGGGCGTGGAAAGCTGTTTACTTACACAGGCTCTTCCTCCCAGCCCGGGATGTCTTCCTTCTGAAGAGTCAGCCTCGCTACCGGAACCTAGGTCTGGAAGTTTATGTGACGTTCTTCGAGATCTACAATGGGAAGGTAAACTGACTGAAACCTCAAAGATGGCTAGAAGTAGTAGAAGGCAGACATCTTGTTAACTGTAGCCTTTGGGCCTACTCTGCCTGGCATATGGACCTTTCCTCTGAAGGAGAGGTGGCAGCCAAGCTCAATAAGGAGAACAGATGTCTTCTGAGGTGGAAGGTCTGCCTTGTGTGTAAGCTGTTCATCCTTGACCCCCACCTTCCTCTATGTCCTCCTTCCCCATCCTGTATATTCTCATGTCCACACCCTCCATCCTCTTTCTCTCCCTCTCATCTTCTGTTCTCTGCACTTTTGTAGAGAAGACCTCAATAATAAAAATAGCTAATATCATTAATGGGATACTATGTGCTAAGCCCTGGCTAGTCTTTTTTTCCCCTCAAGAGAAGTTTCTCTATGTAGCCCTGGCTATCCTGGAACTTACTTTGTAGACCAGACTGGCGTTGAACTCAGAGTCCACCTGCCTCTGCCTCCCAAGTGCTGGGATTAAAGGCGTGCGCCACCACCACCCAACTGCTATTCTAGTCTTTTTGTCTTGACTTTACAGGCTGGGAACAGTCTAGAGTAACTTGCTCAGGGTGGCACAGCTAGTTAAGTGACATTGCTGTGAACCAGGGAAGCAGGGTCTGTTACCTGCCAGCACATACTCTGCCTTTCCTGCTCCTGGCCCTGTTCAGGCTGGGGTAGGCTCTGTAGGAAGGAGTCAGCCAGGGTACCCAGCACCTATGGCCCCATGCTTATGCCCCCTGCCTGGCACAGGTGTTTGATCTGCTCAACAAGAAGGCCAAGTTACGTGTCCTGGAAGACAGCAAGCAGCAGGTGCAGGTTGTGGGACTGCAGGAATACCTGGTTAACTGTGCTGATGATGTCATCAAGATGATCAACATGGGCAGCGCCTGCAGGTCAGAGTTGTGGTGAGGGAAGGGAACCACTTGTAATACCTAGTTCAGGTAATGAGGCCTCAGATCCAGATCCACACACAGGCATGAGAGCGGGAGGAAGCCATTTCTTTTTCCATGTAGTTCTCACCCCAGCTGGGTAAGTGCTATGAGGGCCACTCACTACCTTAAGTGAGACAGATCATCCCAGGAACAAAGTCAGAGCCACTTAAATCTAACAAAGGCAGGCTTGCCTGGGATCTGGGATCCTAGTTTCGTCTTGTGGAAGAAGTTAGCAGTCCTGAATCTGTTCTAGGCTGGAAGTAATGAGACCATGGTGCCCCTATGCAAATGTAGGGAAGTGCTGGCATGGGGCAGAGGGCTGCTGGGTAGTTGCAGGGCTCAGTTTTACCTCACATGCTGGGCAAGAGCTTCCTGTCTGCTCCGTCTGCAGTAAGAGCCCCCCGTGTTTGGTCAAGTGGTTTATGAGGAGACCTTTCCTTGTAGCAGACTCAGCTCCTCCTCACCTTTATGAGCACCAGGTCTGGCAAATGCCCGAGCACAAAGAATCCAGTACTGATTTGGCTGCCTGAAAAATATTAGGTCAAGAGCTGCTGTATTGGACAGCAAACTAGAGGTTAGAGACAGGAAGACACAGGGCTTCTTAGGATCCTGATCCATGTCCCTGCTTTACTGTAGATTTTACTGCTATACCCTGGGATGGTTAAACACTGGGGTTCCCTGGGGGATAGTGATCCCTGAAGTTTATAACCTTTCTTTGCCTTTCCCCTCCTTTTAATAGAACTTCTGGACAAACGTTTGCCAACTCCAATTCCTCCCGCTCCCATGCCTGCTTCCAGATTCTTCTTCGAGCCAAAGGGAGATTACATGGCAAATTCTCTTTGGTGGATCTGGCAGGGAATGAACGAGGGGCCGACACTTCCAGCGCTGACCGGCAGACTCGCATGGAGGGTGCAGAGATTAACAAATCTCTCCTAGCTCTGAAGGTAGCAGGCATTAGCTAGTGGTGGCCTGGAATGGAGAGAGTAGGCTACGTGAGCAGTGGAAAGAGGCTTCAGTTGTTTCTGCTGCCCCACAGGAGTGCATCAGGGCACTGGGACAGAACAAGGCTCACACCCCATTCCGTGAGAGCAAGCTGACACAGGTGCTGAGGGATTCCTTCATTGGGGAGAACTCACGGACTTGCATGGTGAGTCAAATGACTGCGGGTGGTGAAGTAGATCCAGAGCTGCTTCCCAGGGAGACATTGACCTAATTCTGGGCAGGGAGCTTAGTACCCCTCTCTGCCTGTGTTCTCGGGTTCCTGACTAGACTTTCATGGCCTGCAACCTCCACCTTTCCTATAGACAAGGAGGAAAGAATCCATTCTGTAGGTGCTGAGGGCAGTCATTGCTCCTTTATCTGGTAAAAAAGTCTCTGGAATTCAGGAAGTGAACCTTAGTAGATGCAGGAGAAGTAAGTCCTCCCCTTTCCCACAGCTTCCCTCAGGTTCCACGCTACAAATAGCCTCCTATTCCAAGCTCTTAACGACGTCTGCCTTCCCTACTTTATCTCCAGGTGCTGCTAAGTGAGATCTGCACTATCACCCTCCCCTCTGCCCTAGGGGCAGGGCCTTGCCCTGAAGGAGGATAGGTTTCTCTGTCTAAGCTCTATTAGTATTAATTAGTGCTGCTACTCCCTCATCCCCCTCTGACAGTGCAGAGGATTGAACCTTACCTTCTCTTGCCAAGTATTTTACCCCAGTCCCTAATTCCTTCTCTCAGAGGCATCACCTCATGGACTGGGTAATCTGAGCAGGGGCCACCAAGCTTCAAGATGTATCTCTGATAGATAGGATAAAGGAGCAGGGAACCTAGTCATGCTTGCTGGCCCACCTGTAGTCACTGTCACTCTGCAGCCTAAAGCTGGAGAGTCAGTCAAAATCAGCCCGGGCAACATGAAGAGCCATGCAGGGAACCTTTAGTTCTGTTTAGTTTTGTGATACGTGGTTTTGCTAGATAGGCTAGCCTCTATTTCACAACGATCCTGAGTACAAGGATTATAGGTATGCAGTACCACACCCAGTTTGGGGACCCTCTTTTTTTTCTTTTTGAGATAGGGTCTTTCTATGTAATCCTGGATGTCCTAGTAGACAGTAGACCAGGCTCAGTAGACCAGACTGGCCTCAAACTCAGATCCACCTGCCTCTGCCTCCCAAGTGCTAAGATAAAGGCGTGGCACCATCACACCCAGCAACCCTTTTAGATTTTTAAATTTATGTATGTGGATAGTTTGCTTACATATATGTATGTGCACCACAGGTGTGTCTGGTGCCCTCGGGTCCAGAAGAAGGTGTCTAATCCCTGGGATTGGAGTTAGCCATGGTTGTGAGCAGCCATGCTGGAAATTGAACCTAGGTCCTCTGCGAGAACAAGTGTACTTAACCACTGAATCAGCTCTCCAGTCCTTCTCTTTTTCTTTTAATTTCTTTTTTTTTCTAGACAGTGTCTCACTATGTAGCCTGAAACTCACTACATAGACTAGGCTAGCTTCAAACTCAGAGATCTGCCTGCTTCTACCTCCCTAATACTGGTATTAAAGGCATGTACCATTGCACCCAGCTTTTTTTTTATTTTTTGAATTTGTTTATTATGTGAATGTGTGCACATGGACGTACATCATGGTAGTGATGTGGAGGTCAGAGAACAATTTGTAGGAGTCTTTCTTCTCCTGTGTACATTTAGGTTGTCAGTTTTAGCAGCTAAAGTGGCTTCCATGCCCACGTGGGAACGGTTGCCTAGCAGAGCGCATGAGCTTATGAGTCCTGCTGTCCCTTGTTAGTCTCACCTTCTGGCAGCCATCCTGCCAGCCTCTAAGGAGCAGATTTTCTTTTTTTTTTTAAATATTTATTTATTATGTATACAATATTCTGTCTGTGTGCGCGCCTGCAGGCCAGAAGAGGGCACCAGACCTCATTACAGATGGTTGTGAGCCACCATGTGGTTGCTGGGAATTGAACTCAGGACCTTTGGAAGAGCAGGCAATGCTCTTAACCGCTGAGCCATCTCTCCAGCCCCATAGGAGCAGATTTTCTAGTGAGCTCACTTTGTGATTCCCACCTCTGACCACTTGTTCCCTCTTCCTCAGATCGCCATGATCTCACCAGGCATAAGCTCTTGTGAATATACTTTAAACACTCTGAGATATGCAGACAGGTATGAGGCCTGCGTCCAAGTGGGATGGAGAAGGGAATGGTGGGAGGGAAGTGGTCGGAGCACTCCAGTGACACTGAATTTCCTCCATAAACAGGAAATCTGAGGTGTGGGTTCAGCCACATGCTAGGTCTGTCCCAGTCCCCTTCAGTCAGTAAAACAGGTTTATGCCACCTCTCCTGAGCTGAAGACTAGGTGCTACTCACCCCTTGGGTCCCTAAGCCTTGTTATCTGAGTTGTGATGCATTTCTGTAGTGAATGCCCAGGGATTGCTGGTGAATTCAAAACCCTCTTCTTTCCTCAGAGTTAAGGAACTGAGCCCCCACAGTGGGCCCAGTGGAGAGCAGCCAATTCAAATGGAAACGGAAGAGATGGAAGCCAGCTCTAATGGGACCTCGGTGGCAGTCAATGTAAGGTGGGAGGGCAGGATGAAATGTGCCTTTGAAATGGGCCACAGTCTTTACATTGTTGTCTCCCCTTTTGCCTTCAGTTCTTCAAGGAAGAGGAGGAACTGTCTTCCCAGATGTCCAGCTTTAATGAAGCCATGACTCAGATCAGGGAGCTGGAAGAGAGGGCCATGGAGGAGCTCAGGGAGATCATACAGGTACAAACTGGTCCCAGCCAGAGAGGGATTGGCAGGCCACTCTTGCACAGCCCACAGAGCTCAGCTCTATTCTGGGAACATAATCTGGGCTTTGCTCCTGTTTTGTCTTTGGGATGGGACAGTGCAGCCCTGAACACCTGGCTCTGCTTGCCTGGAACACTCTTCTGTGTCCTGGTGCTGCTGACTAGGGATGCAGGGGACATCATATTTATTCAATGACTGTTCATGAACCTACAACACCTCACTCTTGTAGGTGTGAGCTCATTCCCTGTTAAAAGGAATTTAGTCTCACTGAGCCTCAGTTTCCTTGTCTCTAAACTGGGCATGGCATAGCGTTGCCTTTGAGGATTAAGTGGTGGCTTCTGTAGCTGCAGCACAGAGCCAGCTGAGCCTGAGGAAGTGGGAAGTGCTACTTCAGCTGTGCGCCTGCTGTGGAGAGGATGGGGAGCATCTCCTGTCAGTGCAGGCTAGAAGCAGAAAGAAGGAACTTGTGGCACTTAGGAGACTGCTGTGAAGACTAGTGTGCAGACATGTCCTCCCTACCTGCTGTGTCTGGGACACTGTGACATGGCTGTTTCAGGGCACATCAGAGTTGGCTGTGCACAGAGGGAGATAGGTAAAGGCACAGTCAGTGGGGCCCTGGTGCTAAAGGGTCTTCCATCTGGCTCATACCAAAGACTCAGATTTTATTATGATGCAGTGAAGCCTTCGAAGGGACTTCAGTAAAGTAGCAATGTGGGCAGAGCACAGGTTTGGCATTTGGTTTTGTTTTTAATGTGGTTGAGTGTTTTTGCCTGCATATGTGTGCCATTTTCATGCCAAATACCCAAGGAGGTCAGAAGAAGGTTTTAGAGCCTCTAAAACTGGTTATGAGCTGCCATGTGTATCCTGGAAACTGACCTCTAAAAGAACAAGTTCTCTTAACCACCAAGCCATGTCTCTAGCTCCTGGTTTTGTTTTTGAGACAGATTAATAATACATAACCTTGAGCTCTCGATTCTCTTGTCAGCCTCCCAAGTACTGGGATTTTAAGTGTGTGCCACTGTGCCCAGCTCATGTCAGGAAAGGAAGAAAAGGAGGGGACCAAAGAGCTAGGTGTGGCAACTTGAATCTGTGATCCCAGTATTGAGTTAGAGGCTAGCCTGGGTTACAAAGTAAGCGCCTGTCTCAAACATAGGGCCAGTGGGCTCAGTGGTTGTTTTCCTGGAGTACATGTGAGTGAGGCTCATCAGCTGGGTGTGATGGCGTACCTCCTGCTACTGCTCAGGAGTCCAAGGCCACTCTTAGACACACAGTGAGTTCCAGGTCAGTCAGTCTGGTCTACACGAAGCCCTGTTACAAAGGAAGGGAGGGAGGGAGAAATAGTTGTCATTCCAGTTCCTGACTCTTTAGAACAGGATCTGCTGGGCGGTGGTGGTGCACGCCTTTAGTCCCAGCACTTGGGAAGCAGAGACAGGTGGATCTCTGTGAGTTCAAGGCCAGCCTGGTCTACAGAGCTAATTCCAGGACAGCTAGGCTACAGAGAGAAAAATGACAGGATCAATGGTGTCATTTATTTGACATAGGACATAGGGACAGCTTTGGGATAGGAAGAATCTGACTAAACTCAGGCTAAGGATTTCTTCTGTTTTGTTCCTGCTGTTTGTTTTGAACCAGGGTCTCTTGAAACCCAGGCTGTCCTTGAGCTCCTGAATCTTTTCTTTTTTTTTTTTTTCCTTAACATTTGTTTATTGTTTGGGTGGGTGGGTATGGGTGCATGTCTTGAGTTCAAAGGTCAACTTGTAGGACTCAGTTCTCTCCTACATGTGGGTCCTGGTAACTGAACTGGGGCTGTCTAACCCTACCTCCTGAAATATTGATCTCCTATCTCTGCAGAGATTATGGGCATACACCACCCCACTGCGCTCAGGCTGAGCCCTTCCTGGCTAAGAGTATGGCCTCCTGTGGAGGCGACTGTATTGCAGATGGCTGAGCCCTGAGGATGATTTGCTGGAGTGTTTCGGTGAGTTTGAGCTGACTAGGTTCTCCTGTCGTTGCAGCAAGGACCAAGCTGGCTTGAGCTCTCAGAGATGACTGATCAGCCAGACTATGACCTGGAGACCTTTGTGAACAAAGCAGAATCTGCCCTGGCGCAGCAAACTAAGCACTTCTCAGCCTTGCGAGGTGGGTGTAGTCACTGCACAGGTGCAGCAGTGCTGGCCTGTGGCTCCTAGCAGTACAGGCAATGGCAGTGGGGAAAGTGGTTCCAAGACAGTAACTGTGTGCCCCTCTCTTTCCTTACAGAAGTCATTAAGTCCCTGCGCCTGGCCATGCAGCTGGAAGAGCAGGCTAGCAAACAAATAAACAGCAAGAAATGGCACCAGTGATGACCACAAATAAAGATCTGTTTGCTATCACAGCAGCCTCTTCCCCTCCCAGCAAACTTGGGAACCTTCTAACTTTGGTTAGGAACTAAGTTGGATGAGTTGTGGTAAATACTGGGTAAGGGGCATTAGGCCCAGGAAAGGAGGGATGCTGTTCTCTTCCTCAGTTTGGAGCAGGAGGAAGGAGCTTTTCATGACTGTTCTTCCCATCTTCCTCCCTGTCGGACGGGAAAGCTGTTTGGCTGGTTTCCCTGGTGCAGCATCCTGGCCTCCTGAACAGCTGCTGATGGAGACCCTGCGAGGCCCAGGCTTTGGGAGAGAAATCGGTCCTTGTCCAGCTTCCGCTGCCTCTGACCTGAGCACTCTCATGTTTTATACTTTCAGAAAAAAACGTTTTGAGACCTCTTTGTTTTGGTTTTTTAATCTAAGAAAATCTCTATTTCCTGTTTTATGTATTTTTATGTTGTACTTAATAATAATAAAAATGTCAGACTCTGATTGTCAGAGACTGCAGTCTCTGGAGCCTTTAGAACCAAGGACACTGCTACCACCTTGGGCTCTGAGTCTCTTTTCTTCCTAGGAAACCAAGGACACCCCTGTGGTTTCAGCAAGAGGCTAAAGTTCCAACCTTTGGTTTGTCTTCAGTAACCCTGTCCTGAGCTCTAAGTGAACGGAGCTGGAGCTGCATTGCACTCTACCCCTAGCTACAAAGCTGTGGGGATTGAACCTGTTAGGTGAACGCTCCAGTACAGCTGTAGTCCTACTGTTTGGTTTTGTTTTGTTTTGAGACAGCGAGAAAGATGATTTATTGCACACGAGTTACACTTGGCCACAAGTGAGAATGGGAGTGTTAGTGCTGAAGGCCACAGGTCCAGGGCAGAGGCCAGCGGACTGTACTGGTTGTATGAAGGCATCAGGTCTCTCAGTGTCTCTGTGAGCAGATGGTGATGTCCCAGGTCCACTGAGACTTATAAGTGACAGCAGCACCCGGGCCAACAACATGGACCAGCGCCCCGCCCTTCAGTATCCCTCACTCCTGCTCCTGCAGCCTTTGTGGGTGCACAAGCTAATTTACTTGCCCCTTGGCTTCACCTGTCTCTTGCACTTGAGCCTGTGCATTCGCCTCTTCCTTTGAGTCTGGCCTTGAACTTGTAATCCTTCCTCCTCAGCCTCTGCCTCTAGCAGGAAGATAGCCTGTAGTACCAAGCCTGACTTAGTCTGCTCAGGATATGTTGAGATACTGGAAATGCTGACGAAGAAAGCACTTGACTTCCTAAAGAGAAAAGGCATCCGAAGGGAACACTAGTGTGGTTTTGTAAAAGGACTAGTTTGCTAGGTGGACTGAGGAACTAATCTTAAGGCATGGGTGTTTGGGCACTCACAGATCGGATGCCATCGAGAATTCAGTGAATGGTACCAATGTGTTTCTAAAGAATTTTAGTGCTCCATGTGTTCAGATTGGATGAAACAGTGACTCAGCCCACAAACCCAGTGAGATGCCAAATGGTGAAAATCCTTGGCTCTGCCTCTCCTAGTACTTTCTGGGAAATAGCGACCAGGCCTGGCCTGAGCCATCCTAAAATCCTCTCTCTTGTACCTGTGTGATACACAGAAGTTTCTTCTTGCCACAGTCCATTTCCCATCCATACCAATGTAACAGTACCCATAAGATCTTGGCCCTACAGTTTCTGAGCTGGGGGACTGAGGGGTCTTTGGCCCACTGAGCAATACCAGCTTTTGCATGACACCTATTTTGCAGAAGATGCTGGACAGCTGGCTATAGTTGCAATCCATGATGTTCTACAAACCTGTATCTTGTACATGGCTTGGGTCTCCTGGACCAAAAGCTTTCAAATCCAACTCCAGTGGACACATGCCCATCTCAGTCAAATGCATTGACAGTGACTTGGACTCACATATGGCAGACTAGTGCTTTCCTCTCCACCAGTGAGGCATCCCAGCTGATACTAGTAGGGATACTGCTTATTTATCCCTAGTTCAGAATGATCCAGAAAAGCTGGATGTGGTGGTGTTAACTCCCATCAGGCTGGCCTGGGCTACCTATGAGTTCTAGGCCTGCATGTAAAACCCCCTCCTCCATAAAAGAAAAAAAATTACTAAGGAGTTTATCCTGGACAGTGCACTGCTGAGCTCTTCCAAGGCAAATCTCCCTTTTTCTTATCCCTTTTCCTTCCCACTCCCCACCCCTCACCCCCCAACAGGGTTTCTCTTTAGAACCCGTCCTGGAACTCGCTCTGTAGACCAGGATGGCCTTAAACTCAGATCCACCTGCCTCTGCGCTCCAAGTGCTGGGATTAAAGGCATGCGCCACCACTACCCAGCTCCTCTTCTGAACTCTACTTGAGGGGCCACCAGCTTCCTGTCATCCCATTATTGATGGAATCACTTTCCCTCATTTCTGTGACCCAAGGAGTCCTACGCCTGTGTGGGGAGACACCCAATAATGCAAATGCAGGTGCTAGGAGCTGGGGGAACTATGGCTGAAGGGTGGGGCTGCATCATCTCCCCCAGCCAGGATACTTCACTGGGCTTGGAAAGGGCTAGAACAGTGGCAAGAGACTGGCAAAGCACTGATGTGACCATGTGATGGGGTTTTAATGCTAAATCATATAGATGTGCTTTTAAGATGTGCCTGATGGTGGTGGCGCGCGCCTTAATCCCAGCACTTCGGAAGCAGAGGCAGATGGATCTCTGTTGTATGTTGTTTTGCTCTTTTGACTTTTTGAGGGACCTGCTACCCTGCTCCAAAATACATCACACATGGAGTCTTTTCTATAAATGTCTGGCCTTGGCTTGTTTCTATCCCAGCTTTTCTTAAATTAGCCTGTCTACCTTTTGTCTCTGGGCTTTTATCTTTCTTTGTATGTCTTACTTCTTTCTCCGTGGCTTGCTGTGTGGCTGGCCTCTGATGGCCTCTCCTTGCTCTCTTGCTCCTCTTTTCCTCATTCTCTGACTCTTTTCTTTGTGCTAGGGGTCTCCTTTTTATACTGTCTGCCAACCCCGCCTATCCTTGATCCTGCCTCGCTATTGGT
Organism: Ondatra zibethicus; assembly: GCA_004026605.1. Classification (NCBI taxonomy): domain Eukaryota; kingdom Metazoa; phylum Chordata; class Mammalia; order Rodentia; family Cricetidae; genus Ondatra; species Ondatra zibethicus. Next base: position 223,786 of record PVIU01000380.1, on the reverse strand, counting down.
TATTCATCTCCTTATTAGGACCATCAGGTGTTTTAGACAGGCACAGTAACACAGCTTCAGAGTTAAACAAATGCAGTGTAAACAAAAGTCACACACCTGAAAATAATATTCCCCAACAGATCTCTGTGAGTTCAAGGCCAGCCTGGTCTACAGAGGGAGTTCCAGGACAGTCAGGACTGTTACACAGAGGAACCCTGCCTCAAAAAACAGAAATAAATAAATGAAATGTGTTGTTGAGCAGTGGGTAAGAGGCACAGAACATATATGCTCACCCAGAAAGCAAAGGATGGAAATAAGTGGAACAAGTTCTGGCCATCAGCAATCTGTTTGGTTTCTAAAAAAAAAAAAAAACTTATTTAGCCGAGTGGTGCTGGTTTATGTCTTTAATCCCAGTACTCAAGAGGCAGAGACAGGCAGATCTCTGTGAGTTCAAGTCCAACCTGGTCTACAAGTGCTGGTTCCAGAACAGCCAGGGCTGTTAAACAGAGAAACCCTGTCTTGAACCCCCCCCAAAGTATTTATTATGTATATACAGTGTTGTGCCTGCATATATGATTGCATGCTATAAGAGGGCACCAGATCTCATTCTAGATGGTTGTGAGCCACCATGTGGTGCTGGGAATTGAACCCAGACCTCTGGAAGAACAGCTAGTGCTCTTTACCTCTGAGCCGTCTCTCCAGCCCTGTTTTGTTTCTTGAGAGAGGGTCTCACTATGTAGCCCTAATTGGCCTGAAACTGAGGTACACCAGACAGACTGGCCTCAAACTCATCCATGTCCTCTGCCTTCAAAGTGCTGGGATTAAAGGTGTATGACACCAAGTCCAAACTGTTTTGTGTGTGCTTTTTGCAGCACTGGGGATTCAGCCCATACCATCAAGTGCTCAGTCATTGAGCTAAACTCCTAACCCCTCAGTTTACGAAATAAAGGCATTTTCTACCTTGTGGCAAAAGAAGTCTAAGATGCCATAAGTAGCCTTTAAAATCTGAATTTCTGCATGCAGGATTTTGGCTGATTCCCATTTCTGAGAGAAGTAGCAATTGCTCTGTGGCCTTGACAACAGCTTCCAGAGGCTAAGGGTGGAACCCAGTGATGGAACGCTCGCCTGGCATCAGCAAGAGGAGATGCTGGGGTGAAAGGGGAAGAAAAGAGCTTCAAGAGAACTTAACTCTGCCATCCCATCTTTAAAAGGAGACTACAGAAGTCAAAGTCATTCATCTGGAAAGTTAGGAGCTCTGGTTAGGACCCCCTAACCAGTCTCCCTGCTTGAGCTCCTGGATCTTAGTGACCCATTGTCAAATAGCCAGAGGAATGGTAAATTAGTCCTGCTTGGGGTTCTTCAGTAACTTCCCTGTGACCTAATAAGCCATCTGGTCACTTTCTCTTTGCTGCTCTAGCTGGGCCACATTTTGCAGAACAGTTGTTTTTCCATGATATTTATTGAGCTCTACATTTTTCTCTGCTCCCCTTCCTTGCCTCTCCCCTTCCCACTTCAACCCTCCCCCAAGGTCCCCATGTTCCCAATTTACTCAGGAGATCTTGTCTCTCTTAGTGTCCTCATTGTTGTCTAAGATCTCTGGGATTGTGGTTTGTAGAAGTTTTTGAAGACAACTTTAGGGTGCCTGTCTGGTTATGCAACTGCAGAAACTGAGTGGGTTATCAAATCTCTCTGCTACCTATGGGGATATTTATTTTGAAATTTAATTTAAAAACAAGGGAGCTGGATGTGGGAAGCAGAGGCGGGTGAATCTCTGAGTTCAAAGCCAGCCTGGTCTACAGAGTGAGTTCCAGGACAGCCAAGGCTACACAGAGAAACCCTGTTAAAGAAGGAACTGGAGAGATGGTTCAGTGGGTAAGAGCCCTGAGTTTGCATCCACAAGCATTCTCTTGCAGAGAATCCAGGTTCACTTCCCAGCACCCTCATGGTGGGTCACAGCCTCCGTAACCCCAGCTACAGGAGATCTGATACCTTCTTCTGACCTCCTCGCGCATTTGGCATGCACATGGTGTACATACATACATGCAGATGAGATACACTAAGTGTGATAAAGAATGCCTGTAACCCCAGTGCTGCAGGGCAGAGATGAGATTGCTGGGGGCTTAGTTGCCAGCCTGGGGAAAATGTCAGAGTGACTGTGGTGTGTGTGTGTGTACGCGCTCTTGCAAGTCACCACATGTACTCATGGCATGTGTGGAGGTAAGACGACAACTTTGTGGAGTTGGTTCTTAACTTCCACCTTTACCTGGGTTTGGGGTTAAACTCAAATCACCAGGCTTGTGAGCACTTTTACCCAGGAACCGTCTCACCAGCTTTTATTATTTATTTACTTATTTTTGAGTAAGGTCTCACTAAGGTACCCAGGCTAGCCTTGAACTGCAGTCCTTCAGCCCTGGACTCCTTTGCTGCCATTATGGGCCTGTGCCCCAGGCCTGGCTCCAGGTGGTTTACTTTTCCTTACCATTTCTATTCATAGTTGTATTATTTTGCCCAGTGATATTAGGCAAGGAAAAGGAGCAAAGGGTCCTAATTGGGAAAGTAGAAATTCAGGTTCTCTGTTCAGAGGTGGATTTGATCCTGTTGATGGAAGTTTCTATCCTACCTGGTCCCACAGCCATTCAGTCCTATAGAAACACACAGAGACTTATATTAACTATAAACTGTTTGTCCTGTTAACTTAGGCTTATTATTAACTAACTCTTACAACTTAAATTAACCCACAATTCTTGTCTATGTTTAGCCATGTGGTTTGGAACCTTTTATCAGTGAGGCATTCTCACCTGTGTCAGGCTGGTGACTGTCTCTCTGCCTTTCCTTTTCCAGAATTCTCCTAGTCTGGTTGCCCCACCTATACTTTCTGACTGACTACTGGCCAAACAGCGTTTTATTAAACCAATATGAGTGACAAAACTTAACAGTGTACAAGAGCATTCTCCCACAGCATGACCCTGTGCATCTCTACATGCAGGCAATTAACAACCTGCAAAGTAAATTAAAAACAACTCTAGTTTTGGAAAGATGACCTAGTGATTAAAAGCACTTGCTGCTCTTGAAGGGGACCTGAGTTCAGTTCCCAGAACCACAGTGTTGGGTAACCCACAATTCCTGTAATTCCAGTTCTGGAGATCTGACAGCCTGGTCTGGTATAGTGGCTCAAGCCTGTAATCCCATCATTGAGGCAGAGGATTATCACCAGTTGAGGACCAGCCTAGGCTAAAGAGTGAGATACTATTTTTAAAAGCAAACAAAGGATTTAAGCATGGTAGCCCACACCTTTTATCCCAGCACTCAGGAGGCAGAGGCAAGCAGATATCTAAATCTGAGGCCACCCTGGTGTACAGAGCAGGGGATCCAACACAGACATACATACAGACAAAACACCAATGCACATAAAATAAAAATAAAACTCCCCCACCCCTAGTGCTGGGATTAAAGAGACACGTGCACCACTACTGCCTGATTTTTTTTGTCTGTTTTTTTTTTTTTTTTTTGAGACGACAGGGTTTCTCTGTGTAATTGCCCTGGCTGTCCTTGAACTCGCAAAGAACCGCCTGTCTCTGCCTTCAAGAGCTGGGATCTAAGGCGTGGGCCACCAATGCCAGGCAAAATTAGATAGCAGACAGACAGACAGATAATTGTATTCCAGAACTGGAGTATGAGTAAAAAATAAAAAGGAAGGGGCATGACTGCTCCTAGGTATGGTGGAGGAGAAAGCTTATTATAGATAAGGGGGAGACCTTAGGTAGAAGCAGAGACATCTGGGAGAGTCTGGAGTGGACTTGACCAGACTGAGCTGGGCCATGTGGAAAAGGGTGAAGGAAAAGGAGAGGGTAGAGCCGGGAACCAGGCGCCGCAGCCTGGAAGTCAAAGGCACAAAAAGGAGCGGGGTGACTAAAATGTCTGAACGTGTCTTCCCTCTATAGGGAAGAACCTCTGGGAAAAGGGCAGCCCATCACCTGGGCTGGAGAGTCAGGGCGGAGGGCAGAGTATGTCCACCATAGCCTGAAACTCGTATGAACTGTGGCATGCTGGGAGAACCTGGGTCAGGTCCGCTTCCATATGTTAAATAAGCACATCAGGCATTTTTCCCGGGTTTGAAACTAACAGGGTATAACTGACTTGTTAGAGTGGTTGCCTGATATCCAACAACTTCTGCTGCCAGCAAAACTACACTCAAAAACGAACGAAAAACAAAAGACCCCGGGCCCCACAGGGTAGGAGGGGACCTAACCGACTCACTCAAGTTCTCTTCTACTCCAGCCACGAGCCCCTGCCCACCCACGTAGGTCAGATAAGTTTAATTTTCTTTTTTCGAGGCAGGGTCTATGTAAACCTGACTTTCCTAAAATTCACTTTGTAGATCAGGTTGGCCTTAAACTCAGAAATCCACCCGCCTCTGCAGCCGGGGAGCTGGAATGGACGGCGTGAGCCTTGCCCTGCCAAGTGTAATTTTAAAAACAAACTAACAAACGGGGAAGCAAAAAACAAACATCACATATATGGACCGCACGGTAGTGTACGTCTTTAATTCCGGTGTAGTTCACTAGGCAAGTGGAAACTGAGGACCTAGGCTACAAAAGACCGGTCTCCAAAATTTAATTAATTAATTAAGGACAAAAATGTAAGCACAAGGCAAGTGTGACCTCTCACGTCGTCTTACGGCGCCGCAGGCTGGCTCCAGTCTGCCCAACGTCAAGGGAGCCCGCGGGGGTCTGCACACCGCAGGACCCTTCCCGGAGTCCCAGGATCCTCGAGGCCCCGGGTCCTTCCCGGAAACCGGAAGAAACGTAAAGAAGGCGGGGCTGAGTTTTAGAAACCGGACCGTGAAGCTTTGCGCTTCCTCTTTCCTGCCAGCGCCGAGCGATGGGTGAGTGTTGCTGTGGGCCGGCTCGGGCTGCGGGGAGCGAGCGCCATCCGTCTCCATCCTACCCCGTAGCCCTGCCAGGAGCATGTTCGGCCCGACCGTGGGCCAAGAGCACCCATGGGGAGGGCCGGCCGTGGGCTTGGGCCGCCGAGATCGCGGCCGCTTCCCGGGCTCCAGGCTGCGAGCGGTCCATCATGGCTGCCGCGGGCCGCACGCGGATGATGACACCTAGGTGTGCTGCATACTCCCGACTGCGTCGTGGGGAGGCCAACCTTGGAGAGCTGAGTGTGCGGCGGCCCGCGCCGAGCGGGGCCCCGGAGCTGGCTGGGTCGCCGGCACCGAGGCCCGATCGCTCAGGTTTGCGTCCCCGCTCCCGCACACAGGCATCTCTCGGGACAACTGGCACAAGCGCCGCAAGACCGGGGGTAAGAGAAAGCCCTACCACAAGAAGCGGAAGTATGAGCTGGGACGGCCTGCGGCTAACACTAAGGTGGGTGCAGGAGTCGGGGGTCGCTTGTGTAAGCGCTCTGTTTGGGCTCTGTCTGGGCATCTCGCACGTGTCCTCGCGCGGAGGGAAGTCCTGGAGAACACGGGTCGGTGCGCCCGCGCTAATGGGCACATGCGGGCGACCAGGCCGTGAAGGACGCCTAGGAGTGGGCTCCATTCGTGTTAGTCCTGTAACATTGGGGCTTTTTTACGTCAGTTCCTTCTGTGTTTGCAGGGCCTGGTTTTTTCTTTCTTTTTTTTTTTTTTTGGAGGTAATTAAAATGATGAAAAAGTATCCTTAGGCGTGGTTATGGCCGTCTTGGTCACCTGTATGCCACTTGCCCGTGAAAGGACTTGTCATAGTTACACTGACTGTTACCTCCATCTAGCTCAGGTTCCTCTCCTGGTCCCCTCTCTTCGTGGTGACCATGTTTTGGCTTTCTTGTGTTTTCCAGATTGGCCCTCGTCGCATCCACACGGTCCGTGTGCGAGGAGGCAATAAGAAATACCGTGCCCTAAGATTGGATGTGGGGAACTTTTCCTGGGGTTCTGAGTGTAAGTCCTTTGGCTGTATCAGAGTATTTAAATTTGCCGAGTGTGAAAGGAAGACCTTGAGGTAGCTGGAGAGTTCTTTTTCGATCTAATCTAATGAGTCCTGCAACGTGGGGTGTTTTCCTAGAGATTGCTGAGAAAAGCTTTGAATTAAAGGAAAAGTTAGTGTAGGCCAAGAGCAGAGCGGCTGGGGAAGGGGGTGTACAGCCAGTGGTTGCCCTGTGTGCTTGAGGTAGGATAGTGTGTGAGCGTGTTCACTGGAGCCAGGTACAAGTTAAGCAGGTGCCTTGGTGTTGAGCTGCCTTCCCTGCCCCTTAATTATGAGTTTCCCTTGCGTGCAGGTTGTACTCGCAAAACAAGGATCATTGACGTCGTCTACAATGCATCCAATAACGAGCTGGTCCGCACCAAGACCCTGGTCAAGAACTGCATTGTGCTTATTGACAGCACGCCATACCGACAGTGGTACGAGTCCCACTATGCACTGCCCCTGGGCCGCAAGAAGGGGGCCAAGCTGGTGAGTTCCTTTCCTGCTGGGGGATGAGGGGGAGGACTGCCTTGTGATGAAAATGCTGTCCAGTTCTGCTACTGAAGGAAGGAGATGAACATTTGTGTGCTGAAGAAGGCAAGCGTCAGGGCATTTGGGGTTCGGGAAGACTCGGTGACTTTCCTGATGACCAGTCATTTGTGTTTTTTTTATTCAGACTCCTGAGGAGGAAGAAATATTAAACAAAAAACGATCAAAGAAAATTCAGAAAAAATACGATGAAAGGAAAAAGAACGCCAAGATCAGCAGTCTTCTGGAGGAGCAGTTCCAGCAGGGCAAGCTTCTGGGTGAGAAAGATGGCTGCTGTGCTGGGAGCAGGAGTTGCTGGTGTGGGGCTTTACCCTTGCCCGGTTCAATTGACTGTCAGGGCGTTAGGAGATGTGGATGATGGGGTTCAGAAAGCATGAGTGGAGATTGCTGTTTGCTGTGGGCCTAAGAGGGAACTCATGAGTGGAATGGACTGAGGGGGAAGCCGTGGCTGATGGCTGTCTCAGTGATGAGAACTTTGTCCAGTTCTGCTGCTGATGTCTAAGTGAGGATAAAGTGTATCTGAGGAGACAGTTGGCTTCACACCTGCCTTTGGGTATCAGACCAACTTGAGGTAGGTTGAGTGGGGCCTCTTACTAAGGACCACCTATTCTCTTACAGCCTGTATCGCCTCAAGACCAGGCCAGTGTGGCAGAGCAGATGGCTATGTGCTAGAGGGCAAGGAGCTGGAATTCTACCTGAGGAAAATCAAAGCCCGGAAAGGGAAATAAACCATCCTTCATAGCTCATGTAATAAAGGTGTTTATTATTCTATATTTATATTGTCTGAATGTATGCCTAGGTTTTTTTTCCTGCTCCTCTGAGCAAAGGTGGACTAATCTTCACTGTTTAACCCATGTAACCATACTGTAAGGCCCTGTGACTAGTCCATTGGGAACCATGTTTAGAGTAAAGTCAGTATTCTGGGTCTTTTTGCTTGTTTTGTGAGGCTCTAGCTGTCCTGGTAGACCAGACCGGCCTCAAACCACTCACAGAGATCCATCTGCCAAGTGCTGGGATTAAAGGCATGTGCCATGTGCCACCACCATCCGGCTTCCTGGGTCTTTTGGGAGCCTCGAGCATGTTGCTATAGAGACTTGTGAGCTCTTCAACAGTATTGGTGTGCTTGTATTGTCAGGCCAGAGAACTGTCCCTTTCCTTTGTAGACTTGGGTTTTCAGGATTCCATTAAATTTGCATGTGTGCTAGGCATCAACCTGTATGAGTATTAAGCACATGGCTATACCACCTGCTATACTTGCAGCCTTGTTAGGTGGTTCATGGGGAGTCTGAGGACTTGGACATTTACAAGAGGTTAATAGTTTGGGGAACTAACCCAAGTGGTTGGCTATTCAGTGCAGGGTCTTTTTGTTGTTTGTTTTTTGAGGGTTTCTCTGTAGCTTTTGGAGCCTGTCCTGGAACTAGCTCTTGTAGACCAGGCTGGCCTCAAACTCACAGAGATCCGTCTGCCTCCTGAGTGCTGGGATTAAAGGCGCGCACCACCACCGCCCGGCCCAGTGCAGAGCCTTAATGCTCATAAAGTGAACATTTTGTCTGATGCTCCAAAGGTTTTGAGGGGTTTGTTTTGGTATTTTGTGTTTTTTTGGTTGTTTGGTTTTTCGAGGCATGGTTTCTGTGTAGCTTTGGAGCCTGTCCTCGAACTCACTCTGTCGAGGCTGGCCTCAAACTCAGAGCTCTGCCTCCTGAGTGCTGGGATTAAAGGTGTGCGACACCACTGCCTGGCAGGTTTTTGTTTTGGCTAGGTTTGATTTTTTTTTTTAAAGATTTATTATGTATACAGTGTTCTGTCTGTATGCTTGCTGTCCAGAAGAGGGCACCAGATCTCATTACAGATGGCTGTGAGCCACCATGTGGTTGCTGGGAATTGAACTCAGGACCTCTGGAAGAGCAGTGCTCTTAACCTCTGAGCCATCTCTCCAGCCCTGTTTTGGCTGGCTTTGGTTTTTAAAGCAGGGTTTCTCTGTGACAACTCTGCCTGTCCTGGAACTTTCTTTATAGACCAGGCTAACCTCAAACTCAGAGATCTGCTTATGCCCCCCCTAGTGCTGGGGTTAAAGGTGTGCACTGTCCTGCATGAGATCAAGTTTTTGTTTTGAGGGGAGATGTTCTAAAACAAGGTCTCTGGTCCTGGCTATCCTGGATCTCAGATCCACCAGCCTCTGATTTCTGAGCTTAAAGGTATGTGCTATCACCCCCAGCAAATTTTGGAGTTCACGGGGGACTTGCTAACAGTTCCAGAGGATTAATCTATGACCATTTTGGTGGGGAGCATTGCAGCAAGTGAGTATATCACTGTAGCAGTAGCTGCATTTACAGCTATCTGAAATGTAAGAACCAGGGGATGATTTTTAAAATCTCAAAATTGGTTTGTTTTTGCAATGAGTATGTATCCCTGGCTGATAAGAAACTACTTATGTAGACCAGGCTAGCCTTGAGCTCATAGGGGTCTCTTTGTGTCGATTAAAAATGGGCGCCATCATAGCCTGACCCAATGATGGTGCTGTCCCATATTCCCACATCCCCAACCCTGCATACGAGTGTCTTGTCTGCATCCGCATGTGTATCATGTGTTTGTCTGGTGCTCAAGAAGGTCAGGAGAGAAGGCACTGGACCTGTTGGATCTGGAGTGGGTGGTCTTAACCATTACGCAGCCCTTCTAATAAGTTGGTTCTTTTTTATTTTTGAGAGAATTTCTCTAGTTCTGGCTGGCCTCTAACTCAGATCCCACCTGTCTCTTCCTCCCAACTGCTGGTATTGAATGTGTGTGCCACCACCACCTGCCTAACAATAATCTTTTTTTTTCAAGAGGTTTTTCTATAGTACTGGCCACCCTTGAACACAGGATCTGTCTCTGCCTCCCTAGTTCTGGGCTTAAAGGCATGCACCACCTGTATGCCTACAGTCAAGGAGATTGCACCAGATCTCATCATTACAGATGGTTGTGAGCCACCATGTGGTTGCTGGGAATTGAACTCAGGACCTCTGGAAGAGCAACCAGTGCTCTTAACCTCTGAGCCATCTCTCCAGCCCACTTTTCTTAGGACTTAAATATACCCACTGACTGGGCCTGGCAGTGTGGCGCACACTTGTTTTTCCTTTTCTTTTTGGTTTTTTTTGAGACAGGTTTTCTCTGTGGCTTTGGAGCCTGTCCTGGTCTTGTAGACCAGGCTGGTCTCAGAGATCCACCTGCCTCTGCCTCCCAAGTGCTGGGATTAAAGGTGTGCGCCACCACCACCCGGCAGCATTTATGCTTTCTATAATATTAATTATCACTGGTGTGCTATTGTCTGTACATTTACGATCTGGAGAAATGGCTCAGCCTGTGAAAATTTGTCATACAAACCTGAAATAAATTTTAATTCCAGAAGCACAGGGGCTGACTCTGAAAATATCCTTTGACCCCATACACAATAGCTTGCCCATATCCACACAGCCCACATGGGAGGAGGGGCCCACTAGCTCCTGCCTTCTCGTCTGACCTGCGCAGGCTTGCTGTGGTGCTAACCTGTGGGCATATACTATCTTCAGGTTTTTGGAGACAATTTCTACATAGCCTTGGCTGTGCTGGTAGACCAGACTGGCATTTAACTCGGACGTTCCCCTCCCTCTGCCTTCTACAACACACACTTCCGATACAATTTTTTGTTTCAGGTTTTTCGAGACAGGGTTTCTCTGTAGCTTTGGAACCTGTCCTAAAATTCACTCTATAGACAAGGCTGGCCTTGAACTCACAGAGATCCGCCTGTCTGCCTCCCCAAATGCTGAGGTTAAAGGCGTACACCACCATTGCCTGATTAATAATTAAAATTATTTTTAATTGCCATTGAGATGACTCCACTGGTAAAGGCTTGTGGTGCCAGGCCTGATGACCTGAGTTCAGTCCCTGGAACCCACAGTGTAGAAGGACAGAACTGGGTCTCTAACACACTGATAAATGCACGGTTTTCATTTTGAAAACTAGAGAGGGCAGCCAGACGGTGATTCACAGTGAGCAAATGGCTTTATTCTCGTTAGAAATAAAAAGCGAGCATTGCAGATAAAGGCCCCACAGCCCAGCCACTGACCTGCCTTTAGCCAGTCACATCCATTTGGGGTGAGACTACCTGAACCTCCCAGTTAGATAAATGGGTCTTTCGGACCTCCCACCCTTGTAGCGTGAGTTCCCCCCTTTTCAGTCATTAAAAATACCCATTCTTGTTGAGCTGGCTTGGTTATTTATTTTGTGCCGACCCAATTCCTCAACACCTGGAGAGTGAGCTTACTAGGAATGTGTGGTTTCATTTTCACACTTGGTTATAAAACAGCTGTCCCAGGCAGCAGTCCACCCTGCCTCTACACAAAACTGGAAACTCCACTTCCTGAGCTCAGTACTAAATCAAAGGCAGCACAGAGGCAGAGGTTGGACACCAGGCCAGATTTTTCTAGGGATGCTGGCATTCCCCCAGTGTTTTGCGCCTAGCTCCCCAATGCCTGAAAAGGTAACCTTGCCTCTGTGTTCTGACCCTACACTACATATTTGGCCTTTTCTTCATTCTAGATTCCCCCCAAGCAATCTTTCCCGCTAAAGGAGATAAACCCTACCCCCAGCTCTAACTCCTTGCCATCTTGCTTTCAAAGGCTGTCCCCAAATGCTTTCCCCAGTGGAAAAGTTGTTCCAAGCGCTACTGGGGAAGAAGTCAGGGTGGCAGTCACCGGCAAAAGGGCTTCTCAAGGTTCCAGGGCTTCATCCCCAGATTCCTCAGCCTCATCTATACGGCTTGCAGCCTCCTCCCCACCCAACTCGGTCCTCAAGCGAAGCAGGTGCGGGGTCCTGGGGGCACCGCGTGCTCGGCCGAAGTTCCGCAGACTTACAGCGGGTGACAGTGCTCCTGTGCCCAGGAAGCGGCCCAGCAGCGGGGTCTGCGTGGAGGGTGCCGGCAGGTCGGACCTTGGGGACGCCTCCACCTGCAGGCACTGCTCAGGGTCGTCGCTCATGCTGCCAGTGCCAAAGCGGACATAGACAAGTATTGACTCTCGGTGTCCTCATAGGGTGCCCAGGGACTAGGCACCAGTTTCAAATCCCGACTCACCGCAGGTTGAAGGTGGAACCCAGAAAGGAAGGACGCAGTGACTCGGCGGCTGTGGCCACTGTGTAGGGTGGCTGAGGTTGGGCCTCATCCCAGTACTGATCCTTCTCGGCAGGAGGCAGGTTCTGGTACATATCATCCACAGAGAGCAGGGACACCTGAGCCAGCAGAAGGGCAAACAGTAAGCCACAACTGTTTCTCCTGCGCACCTGGCTATCTGCCCCCAGTCCCCTACCCCACACCTAACCTGCAAGTTTCGATCTATGAGCTGGTTGGTTTCAAAGTCATCGTCATCCTCACCAAAGGGGTTAATGAGCTGTTCAGCTACCTATGAATTGGAGAAATGGTGTTTTTCCGGCACAGAGCCCCCTCCCCCGACTGCCCAGCATTGCAGTGTAATAGTTATTATCTGTGCCTGTCTACAGAGTAGAATGCCATACCCACCTTGAGCCAACCAGCATAAAAGAAAAATTGCAGTAATGTGGTAAGAGGCACAAACATGTCCAGGTCCCCCTTCCCTGGATCCAGAGGCTCCTGAAGTTTGGCAGCCCCTGTTTCTGGCTCCACAAACTGTCGGCCAACCAGGGAAAGGGCAAAGAAGGAATATACAGCTATCGTCACCACCTGAAGGAAAAGCAAGGGTCAGAGCACCCTGGGACAGCAAGAAAGTCTGTCCCTGTTTTTGAGGGCCTGGAGAGGTCTGCAAAGTGATTAAGTATGGACTACTGGGTGGCAGTAGCAATAGAGACAAAAATCTTTTTGTTTTGTTTTCAGTTTTTAAGTCAGGGTCTCTGTGTAGCCCTGGTTGTACTGGATGGAGCTTGTTATGTAGACCAAGCTGTCTTCAAACTCACAGAGATCCTTCTGCCTCTGTCTCCCAAGTGTTGGAATTAAAGATGTAGGCCACCATGCATGGCAGGACAGGATCATCTTTTTGTTTTTGTTTTTCAAGACTGTTTCTCTGTGTAGCCTGCTGACCTGAAAACTGCCCTGTAGACCAGGTTGGCCTTGAACTGAGGTAGAAGCAGGAAATCTGCCTGCTTCTACCTCAGCTACTCGGAAGGGATTAAAGGTGTGTGCCACCACTACCTGACTCAAGACTGAGGAAGGTTTTTGAGGATGAGGATAGGGTGTGAAATAAAGTTTTTGAGGATGATCCTCAGCAGTTCAGTACCTCCTGAGACTGAATTGGTCTAGGTGAAGAGCCATCTCTGGCCCTTGGGATCTCACACACTATAGCACATCCAATAGGCTCCTGAGCTGGGCAGGTAAGAAACAGTTACCTGGGTGTAGACAAGGGGAATGCTGATCCAGTCATAGTGAAACAGCATGCTGCACTTGGCACGATACTTGTTCAGCTCCTAGAGAAAGCAGGTGAGGGGAGGGCAGAGGAGACAAGGGAGATGAGGAAGAAAGCAGGAGATGCCACATAAAAATGACCTGGACCAGGCTTGAGCCCCAAGCTCTCAGGTCATCAGGCTGGGGTGCTTAGGGTAGGAAGCAATTTCCGGCCATGAAAACCAGCTTCACTAACATAGTGTGTGAGGCCTTTTCAACTCTGTGCCTCAGTTTCCTTATCTGTGAGAGGGGGATGATAGTACCTGTCTTCCAGGATTGTTTTGAGGACTAAGTGAGTCAACGCAAGGACATGCTTCCCAAGTACGCAGTAGCTAGGCCTAGTGGCTCATGCCTGTAATTCCAAAGTTTAGGAGGCAACGGCAGGATTGGCATGGGTTTGAGGCCAGCCTTGCCTAAATAGTGAGTTTCGGGCAAGCTCAAGCTATGGAGAGTAATCTCGTACTTCCCTCCCAAAGAGTGTGTGGCATATAGTTGGTGCCTTTTAAGTGTCAAGTACCAAAAATATTATTCTGAAGCTAGTGATAGAACCAAGGATCCAAACCCTAAACTGACTTACTTCCAGTATGAGACAGAGAGCAATGTCGTCACGGATTCGTCCATCCCTGCGGGCCTGCGCGGCGAGGTTAGTGAACCAGACGCAAGGGACCCAGTACTTGTTAAAATCAGATTTCAAGCTCTCAAACTTTTTCCTCTCTTCCTGAGACATGAAACCTGCCAGAGTGAAGAAGGTAAGGTGCAGACGTCTCCTGCCGCCAGGGGGCGCTAGGGGCCCAGCATCTGGCTGGTCTCTTAGACCCACTGACTTCTCTGGAATCCTGGAGCGCCCCCTAAGGGTCAAACCTTTCCATCACGGGAGGAAAGCCAAGACATCCAGCCACCCACCCAGGGGCTACGACCACCCAGGCACCTGCATCCACCACGTGCTCCATAGTGGGGAAGCGCTTGAGCACACGGGTGCTCACGGAACGCAGCACCAGCACGGATGCCAGGTTGGCATAGCGGATGAGAGTTCGGCGTAGTAAACGGCCACTCTGATCCACACCGTGCACACAAGCTGAGATGACACACATTAACTGGTCCGGCAGTGGGATGCTTGTGTATTGAGACCACCATCGGTTCACCACCAAAGTCACGTAGAAACCTGGTGAGCCACCATGGATAAAAGCGCCAGAAAGAAAGATGCCAGGCATTAGGGTGGTACTGTATGGGACTCTGGGCCCTTCTGGGTCCACTGCCTGACTGGGAAAGTCGGGCCCGGAAGAGGCAGAGAATACCAACTTCCGGGTTATTTTTGACTCTGACACCTTTTCTCTATGAGGGTAGGGAGGGGTTATCCCTTCTCTCTAGCTCCCCTTTGGTACCCAGAGTGGGGTTTTAAGGCCAGCTGGTGTGCCAGCGAAGATTGAGGGTCCAGCAAATGACAGGCGAGGAGTAACCCAGAGAAACTGTGGACTCAGGCTCTCGCCCTCCTGTCTGCTGGTTGACTCCAGGCTAAATATGGTCAGGAGACCAGGGAAAACTAGAAGCGGGCCTTACCCAGCACGAAGGACAAGGGGATGAGGTCTGCTGAGCGGTTGCAGTATCGGGCCACCTGGGCGTAAATATGTTTCTGCTCCTGGGTCAGCAGAAGCCTAGGGCACATCAGGCAGAGACCTGGGTTGGAAGGAGGCCGGCAGCACAGGTCTTCACGGGTCAGGGTTCTGAGCTGCTCTCACCGGTACATGATGCTGAGTATAGCATACAAGGCACCGAAGAGCAGGAACTCCTTGTACAAGAGCTTGTAGATGCTGCCCCTCCAGCGGAGGAGCAGGCCAGAGAAGGCTCCAAAGCGCGCCTCTGCCACCTTGAGAGTGTAGGACACCGTCATGGTGCTGGGGTCTGGTGCAGAAGGTCACAGAGCTGTCTTCTTCTTTGCTTGTCTTCCCATCGCTAAGACTAGCACCCCAAGCAAAGTCCCTTCATCTCCTGTCACTCATCTTCACCCTGTGTCTGTAGATGAGGGGTAAAGACAGAAGCTATAGGACAAAGTACAAACTGTCCTCTGCAGAACATGGCTGAAGCCAAGATGGAGGCGGGCAGAGTGGGGCTGAGCTCTATGCCCCTCACATAGGGGTTCTCCACAGCCTTTCTACCTCTGGAGCTGAGCTAACTAGATTCTGAAGTGTTGAGGACAACAGCCCCAATTTGTTAGGTATGCTGGCACATGTCTCCTATCCCAGCACTCAGGGAGTCAAGGCAGGAGGTCACCAGTTCAAGGCCAGCCTATGCTATCTAGCAAGGCCTTGTCTCAAAACAAACAGGAGGCTGGAGAGATGGCTCAGTGTTTGGGAGCACTGGCTGCTCTTCAGTTCCCAGCACCTTCATGGCAGCTCACAACTGTCTGTAACTCCAAGATCTGACACCTCACACAGACACACATGCAGGCAAAATACCAATGCACATAAAATAAAAAAGAAAGAAAGAAAACCAGACCAGACTCCAAACCAGAGCCACCACTTTTCCTTGGAGCTTTTCCTCAAAACCTACTCACCTGGTATCCCAGGCCCCAGGACCCTCTCACCCCCATCCACTCACCTCTGCCTACCTGGTCTCAGGAGCCCCTCACCTCACTCACCTCTGCCTACCTGGTCTCAGGAGCTCCTCACCCCCACTCACCTACCTACCTGGTCTCAGGAGCCCCTCACCCCCACTCTCCCCTGCCTACCTGGTCTCAGGAGAAGCCTGAAAGAACTGAACCAGACCGCTCTTCACAGTCTTAAGTAGCTGCTGGGCCCATAAAGCTAGGTTGGACTGGCGCTGTCATTGATGGATGGAAGCTGTCATCGAGCTGCTTCTGGGAACTAGGCGTGTGCTATTATCCCTTTGGGGCTGGTCTGGTCTTTGAGTAACAAAAGTGCCAGGTGTCCTCACCCCACAACTCACACAGGGGACACCATGTCCTTTAAACAAGGGACAATAGGAATTACTATCCTATGCTCCAGGTGAGATGACAGTTTAGGGATTCTGATCGCAGAATCTAATTTAAGGGACAGATAAACACTGTGCCAAGGACACCATTTTATCTTCCTCTCATGGAATCTTCATCACCAACCCCACCTTGTGCTCAGTTTCACAGATTACAGATCCAAGAGGCAAATGACTTGCCCAAGGTCACAACTAGATCGTGTTGAAGGCAGGAGTCCAAGCCACAGCGTCTGGTCTGGAAAGGCTGGAAGTTGCCTGATTGTGCCTAGAGCAGGACTTGAGCACTTGACACCAGCATCCTCAACACAGTGCCAGACTTCTGTCCCAGGCTCTAGAGGTCCTGGTCAAGCATGGCATACGGTGAAAGAGGGCATGAATCTAGGAACTCAGCATGGCGCACATCCCTTTAAGTTCTGTGCCCAATGCCTCGACTCCTGGATGCTCTCAGGGACTCTCTCTCTCTCGGTTTTTTGAGACAGGGTTTCTCTGTGTACTCTGGAACTCATTCTGTAAAGGAGGTTGGCCTTGAACTCAGAGATCAGTCTGCCTCTGCCTCTGCCTACCAAGTGATGGGATTAAAAGTGTGAGGCACCACCACCTGGCAACTCGCTCTCTCTTAGATGTTTGTTTTAATTTATGTGTGTGTATGGGGGGGTAAATGTATGTATGTACACCACATGTATGCATGGGCTCACAGAGGTCAGAAGAGGGTGTTGGATCCCCTGGAGCTGAAGTTACTGCCTGCCGTTTTCTGCCTGATGTGGGTGCTGAGAACTGAACCCAGGTTCTCTGGAAGAGCAATATAATATGTTCATGCTCTTAACTGCTGAGCCCTTTCTTCAGCTCCAAAATAGAGCACTTTTAATAATTCTTTGAGAATTTCATACAATGCAGTTTGATCATGTTCACCCCCTCCTCCCCAACTCTAAATCTATCCCAACCCCTACTCTCCAATTCATTCTCTCCTCTCTCTCTCTCTCTCTCTCTCTCTCTCTCTCTCTCTCTCTCTCTCTCTCTTTCTCCCCCATCTCTCTCTCCCTCTCTCAACTCACCAAGTTCAATTAGTGCTGCCCGTATACTCCTGAGTGCAGAGCAATCCACTGGAGTGTGGTCAACCTCCCAGAGGCCACACCTTAACAAACCTACAAATCTTTCTCTCCTAGAAGCCACAAACTGCCAATAGCTCTTCAGTGAGAGATGGAGGCCTGTAAGGGTCTTTCTCCCCCATTGCTAGAATATTGCCTGGCTTGATCATGTGCCGTTCTTGTTCAGGCAATGGGTCCTGTGAGCTCCAGGACGCATCAATCCTGTCATTTCCACAGACACATTCTCTCAAGTGAGTCTCAACTCTGGTTCTTACAGTTCTTCCTCTCCGCCTTCTGTTGCGGTCCCTGAGCCTTGGGCGGTGGTTATGTTTTAACTTGTGCACTGCTTGCTTGTCATGATTTAAGTGTGGCCATCAGAAGGACCACCTGTGGGAATCAGTTCTCTCCTTCTACTACATGGGTCCTGGGGATTGAACCCACATCTTCAGGCTTGGCAGCAGGCACCTTTACTTGCTGAATCCTCTAGGCAGCTCTTTCCAGCCTCTTTTTGTTTGATTGCATAGTGTTGCTATTTTTTTTTTAAAGTAATGATTATTTTGTGAATTCTTTTTTGTGTTTTTTGGGACAGGGGCTCTCTACACAGCTCTGGCTGTCCTGGAATTCCCACGTGCGCCACCACAGTCCAGCTGGAGGGATTCTATCCTTATCCTGACCTTGGCATTTATCCTTCCAGTCTTCCCTCCCTGCCTCCTCTCTTTCTCCTTTGCTTCCTTGAGATCCTGTGCCCCACACCTTCATGACCCTCACACCCGTACCTGATGTCAGCTCCCTGCTTTGTGAATTTCTCACAGAGTTAGGGCACAAGGTTCATGACCTGGAACCTCTGCCCAGGAAGGAAAAGGAACCTATTTGGCCTCCCTCCTAAATTATCTCCCTTCCCACTGAGGATAGGTCCCCTTCTCTCAGCTTTATGATCGCAGAAAGGGAACCATTCTTCCCATAAATCACTTGCCCTGCTCTGCTTCTCCATTTTCTTCTTGCCCTCCCCATCCCCACAGGGATGTTGTGTATATGGCTCAGTACTTAACAGCCTGGGGGTGCAGTCAAGCTGCCCACATTCCTGAACTCTCCAAGCTTCATGGCCTCAGACAAGCTACTTATTTGTTTATTCTGACAGGCTTTCATGCAGCCCAGGCTCACCTGTGTAATTGAGCAGGATCTCGAATTCCTGATCCTCCTGTCCCCACCTTCTAGGTGGGATCATAGACATATGCCACCATACCAGCCTAACTCCTTTATGCTTAATCAGTGAATCTCACCAAGAGGAACTGGAGATGACAATACCAATCGCATCAAGTGGCTGGAAACATTAGTTAAGGTATAAAGTTCTCAGACGGGCAGGAGGAAAGCAGGAAGCATAGTTTAGATGCTAGCAATTGTGTGTGTGTGTGGGGGGGGGAAGAGTCCCTTTGTAGCCTAAGCTGACCTCAAGTTCTCTGGGCTCCGGAAGATGACCTTGAATTTATGGTTCTCTTGCTTCCCACTCCCAAGTGCTGGGGTTAAGATGTGTATCACCACACCCAGTTTCATGCTGTATCGGGAACTGAACCCAGGGCCTCCTGCATGCTAGGCATGCACTCTACCAACTGAGCTGGATTCTCAATCTGTGTGTGTGTGTGTGTTCACACACACTCTGTGTGGTCTCTGTCTCTCTGTATAGTCTGTGAGTGAGTGCTCTCTCTCTCTCTCTTTCTCTCTCTGTGGTCTCTCTCTGTTTCTCTCTCTTCCTCTCTCTATGGTCTCTCTCTGTCCCTTTCCCTCTCCTTCTCCCTCTCTCTCTGTGTGTGTGTGTGTGTGTGTGTGTGTTCGCACACACTCTGTGTGGTCTCTGTCTCTCTGTATAGTCTGTGAGTGAGTGCTCTCTCTCTCTCTCTTTCTCTCTCTGTGGTCTCTCTCTGTTTCTCTCTCTTCCTCTCTCTATGGTCTCTCTCTGTCCCTTTCCCTCTCCTTCTCCCTCTGTGTGTGTGTGTGTGTGTGTGTGTGTGTGTGTGTGTGTGTGTGTGTGTGTTTGTGTGTGTGTGTGGCTGACTGGCTGACTGGTTGGCTCTTTGTGATTATATATTCCCAGGTGGAGGCCAGTGATCAACCTTGGCTGTCATTCCTCAGGAGCTGTTCACTTTTTTTTTTAAGATTTTATTTATTTATTATGTACACAGTGTTCAGTCTCCATGTATGCCTGCAGGCCAGAAGAGGGCACCAGATCTCATTCCAGATGGTTGTGAATTGAACTCAGGACCTCCGGAAGAGCAGTCAGTGCTCTTAACCTCTGAGCCATCTCTCCAGCCCCTCACTTTGTTTTTTAACAAAGGGCCTTTCACTAGAACCTAGGACTTGTGGATTAAGCCAGGCTGGCCAGTCAGCTCCAGGAACTTACCTCTCTGCACGTCATAAGGGTGTGCCACCATGGATTCCAGGGGGCAAACTTAGGCCCTCATCCTTGATTGGCAACTACTTCACTGACTGAGCAGTTGCCCAGCCTCCTGCTTTAAATCTTCCTTCCTTCCTTCCTTTTAAGCTATTGGGATACAGGTGTGGGTCCATGCGGGTCCGTGGGATAAAGACACAGCTCACCTTTAGGATGTTTCTAGCCTTTCAGCTGCAGGGGGAGTCAGCCTCTCTTTGGACTGAGACACCTTCCTTTCTCCAAGGATATTTTTATTGTTCTCCAAATTTACACTTAAGCAAGTTGATTTCCATTCCTCAAAACAAGCTGACTGGGCCTCCAAAGGGACAATGCCAAATGCAACCCAATTTGGGAATATCACAGTTTGCCACATTTTTCCTCAACAAGTTTATATATGCTTTGCACCCTTGGGAAACTATCAGACAAGATTCACGTAGAGGGCAACAAGAGAAACAAAAGGTAACCAAGAAACAAAAGATGGATTCAGGCTAAGTGCTAGCTAGCTCTCTGGAACCAGATCAGGTGTAGCCAAGTGGGAACTCTCCTATATTAAGGAAGTTCTCTCTGTACCCCTGGCTGTCCCAGAACCCAGTATATAGACCAGATTGGCCTTGAACTCACAGAGATTCACTTGTTTCTGCTTCCCAAGGGCTGGGATTACAGTCACAAGCCACTATGCCTGGTTTGCTTTACATTTTTTTAAAATTATTTTTATGTATACAGCATTCTGCCAGCATGTATGCCTACATGCCAGAAGAGGGCATCAGATCTCATTCTAGATGGGTGTGAGCCACCATGTGGTGGCTGGGAATTGAATTCAAGACCTCTGGAAGAGCAGCCAGTGTTCTTAACCTCTGAGCCATCTCTCCAGCCCCTTAAATTTTAAAATTACCTTTACTTATTTCCTTATCTGTGTGTAGGTGAGTCAGTTCTCTTCCCTACTGTGTGAGTCCTGGAGACTGAACTCAGGTTAGCAGTGACAGTGCTTTTACCCACAGAGCCACCTCACTGGCACCCTTCACACTTTTAAAACTTAAAATGGGTTGATTATTATTATTACAGCTGCGTATGTACGAAATGCATGTGCAGGTCAGAGGACAGTTTTGTGGAATCTCCTTCCCCCTTTATGTGGACTCTGAGGGGGGAACGCAGGTTCTCAGTCTTGCATGGCAAGCCTCTTTACCCACTGAGCTACCTCACCACCTCCTCCATTTTGCTTTTTGTTCATGTGGAAATTTTACTCTGTGTCCCATGCTGGTCTCAAAGGCATGAGGTGGGCTGTGGTACCACCAAGCACTCAAGACTCCTTACTGATTAAGCCAGCATTTCCTCCTCCGTCTGCACCCTGACCTTTGCAGCAGCTCTTGTTCTTGCCTCGCCTCCTCCCGTAGGTCCTCACCAAGAGCACTGGCTCTGATTTGCCAATAGGACCAGAGCAGGAGGCCGGATAGCAACATTCAGAATGGACACACAGAGAGCACAGAAACATCTCAGAGACAGTCCATCTTCACACTCTAGAAAGAAAAAGAGATCTGGGAAGAGGAGCGGTGACATCTAGGAGGTAGACGGTGCAAGGACACAGGACCAGGACCCCACAAAAGTCAAGTAACTGATCAGTAGAGTCAGGCCAACCTGGTTCTGGGGAGCTGAGTTGACCTTGAGGAAACTGTTCCACCCCTGTAAGCTTTCATTTCCTTGTGGGGATTATATTTACTTCCATATCACAGGCTTACTGGGAGCAATCAATCTACTAATTACCTAGGTCAGTGCCTGGGACATGAGAGGGCCATAAATGGGGAGCACGTCACACAGGGAGAGGAGGCCCAGGCAGGTCCTTATACTGCAACATTCCAGGACAGAGCTCAATGGTAGAGCACTTGCCTACATGCACAGGGTCCTTGGTTTGATTCCAGTACTGATGGTTGAGGGAGATGACAGCATCTAGAAAGATCTCCTGGTATCTACCCCGACTCCCGGAGGAGGGTTCAAACACCTTGTTAACTTCCCAAGTTGGACAGTTGCCTGGGGTGTAGCTCTATGGTAAATCACTTTCTTTTTTTTTTAATATTTATTTATTTATTATGTATACAATATTCTGTGTGTATGTCTGCAGGCCAGAAGAGGGCACCAGACCTCGTTACAGATGGTTGTGAGCCACCATGTGGTTGCCGGGAATTGAACTCAGGACCTTTGGAAGAGCAGGCAATGCTCTTAACCACTGAGCCATCTCTCCAGCCCAAGGTAAATCACTTTCTTAATAGGCCTGAAGTCTTGGGCTCCATCCCTAGCATTGGAGAGGGAATAGAAATAACAGGTGTACAGGAAGCCTAAAGCCCCACCTTGGGTCTGAGGACCAAAGGCAGTGGAGGAAGGCACAGGGAGAGGGCAGGACCTCCCTGAGGGATTTCAGCTGAGGGCCTTTGTTTTCTGTGGCAAAAAATAGGTCAGACAGCTTGAGTTCAAGTCTCAGGCCTGGTAAGAGCAGCCTTAAGCTTAGCATCAGATGCTTGGTAGGAGCTCCTCAGTATTGAAGGAGGACCAGAGAACCAGGCTTGGAGCCATAGCACCAGCTTCCTCTCCCCAGAAACCCATTAAGGCTATTCTGCCCCTCCCCATTTCCCAAAACCCTTTGCCAGACTCCAAATAACTGTTTCATCAAATTCAAATCTGCTTCTAGGTAGCTAAGCACAAGTGCACACACACACACACACACACACACACACACAGGGACTCTGGAAAGTGAGGAGAGGAAGAGCTAGAAGACTTTATTTTTTTTCTTTTGGTTTTACAAGACAGGGTTTCTCTGTAGCTATGGAGCCTGTCCTAGCACTACCGCTGTAGCCCAGGCTGGCCTTGAACTCAGAGATCCACCTGCCTCTGCCTCCTGAGTGCTGGGATTAAAGGCGTGCACCACCACTGCCCAGGCCAAGGTCATATGTAGTTGAGATGTGTTCTCAGGGAAGAGCACCATCTATAAGTCAAGGAGAGAGACTTCAAAGAAATTTGTCCTGGGCCAGCAAGATGGCTAAACACATAAAGGTACAGGCTATCAATCCTGAAAACCTGAGTTTGATCCCTGGGACCCACATGGTAGAAGAAGAAAAGTGTCCTTTGTCCTCAACAAAGGGCAAAGGGGACAAAATGGCTACTTATCATGTCTATTGGCATACCAAGATTATATGGTCTTAAAATGTTTGTTCTAAATGTCTATGCTAATCAGACATTTATGAATAAGTAATATATCTTTGATTTATTACAAATTTTGTTTCCTTCCAGACAAAGAATGCTAAGACACTAGTAAGCATTTGACAGGGACACATAAGACAAGGGAGAATGAAGAACCAGCCTGACTCCATCTTAGACTTAAAAGCCATCTTATAATAAAGACAAACTAGGCCCATTCCTGTTTATGCTTAAACTTCTGTTTCTCAAGGATTGGGCTATGCCCCACCTGTAACCTTAACTACAAATTGCTCTGTTTGGCCTGTTTCAAGAAATGGCAACTATGTCTTTGTTTCGAAAAGTTATTTGTAACTGTCTTGCAACCCTACCTTTGTTTCAAAAGTTCTATGACTACGGCTGTTTTGTTGTGACTATGGCTGCCTTGTTACGCCCACCTTGCAACCACGTCTGTGTTTCCAGAGGTTGTTTATCGTGATCCTATAACCCTGCCTATTTTGCCCACCCAAGCCCCCAAATTGGAAGCCCCCTACCCCAGAGCCATAAAAGTTCTGTCTTCCTCACATCCAGGGCTGACCTCCAGCCCCACCTTAGGGGGAGGCAGCCCATGTACACAAATAAAAAAGTATGCTTTAATTAATAGCTTGTTTCAATTGGTTTGTCCATGATGATTTTGGTTGGTGGTCTTTCTCCTCACATTTTGGGGATTAATAAAAGCCAATTCCTGCTGCATGTGTGCTCACCCAACACATAAACATTAATACACACAGCCGGATGTTGGTGGTGCACACCTTTAATCTCAGCAGTCAGGGCGCAGAAACAGGCGAATCTCTGTTAATTCGAGGCCAGTCTGGTCTACGAGAGCTAATTCCAGGACAGGCTCCAAAGCTAAAGAGAAACCCTGTATTTAAAAAAAATAAATAAAAAAATAAAAAAAACATTAATACACACACACCACACAAATAAATAAATGTAATTTTAAATTTTGTCTTTTTGTTTATTTGTTTGTTTTTTCAAGACAGGGTTTCTCGGTATAACAGCTGTGGCTGTCCCGGAATTCACTTTGTAGACCAGGCTAGCCTCGAACTCACAGAGATCTTCCTGCCTCTGTCTCCTGAGTGCTGGGATTAAAGGTATGCCTGGCTAAATTCTGTCTTTTTTTGAGTGGGGGGAGGCAGTTGCATTTCCACACACACACATACAGAGACAGAATTTTTTTTTTATATCTAAAATGTGTTTATTGGGATGGTTCCCACTCATCTCGAATCAGGTGCTTTTCAGTGCTTAGCTACCTAGAAGCAGATTTGAATTTGATGAAGGAGCATCCTTCTGTCAGTCTTGCTTTCCCGCCTGTAGGCTGACAGAGGACAGTGGAGCAGCCGACACACAAGACTACCATCTGTGCATGGCTAAAGACCGTGGTGATTTTATAGCAGCCTGGGCACTTCACATCCATAAAGTAGGAATTGGGGCTCTGCACCAGGCGCTTTTTCTTGTGTTTCCTCTTTTCCTCCTCTGGAGAGGGATGAAGGAGATCCTTTGCGAGAGGCATGTTCTCGTAGGGAGGTCATCACCGCCGGAAAGGGAGACAGAATTTTTTTAAAAAAAAAATTTAAATGTTAAGGGGCAGTGGCGGTGCATGCCTTTAATCCTAGCACTCATTCAAGGCAGAGGCAGGGGGTTCTCTGTGAGTTTGAGGTCAGTCTGGTCTACAGAAAGAGTTCCAGGACAGTCAGGGCTACCCAGAGAAAAACAAACAAACAAAAGTTTAAAAAAACCGAAACAGTCCTGCTTACACTTTGATCTTGAACCTCTGACTTTTTGTTTGCTTGTTTTTGTTTTTGTTTTTCGAGACAGTTTTCTTTTTGCAGCCGTGGCTGTCCTGGAACTTGCTCTGTAGACCAGGCTGGCCTCAAACTCACAGAGATTCACCTGCCTCTGTCTCCTCGGTGTTTAAAGGCGTGCACCACCACTACCCTCCAACTTTTAGAACTACGAAAATCATTTTTTTGTTTTGTTTGTTTTTTTGTTTTGTCATTTGAGCCACCAAATTTAAGATTATTTTGTTATGTTATGGAATCTCTAGCAAACTAATACACAGACATCTTAATTAATTTTCCAAATACAGAACTGTAACATCGAACTGGGAATACAGCTTAGTAATATTTGCCTTGCACAAACAAAGCCTTGGCTTCACTCCCCAGCACTGTAAAATAAAATAAGCAATATTGAATATATCTTTTTTTAAAGACAATATTTAATTTATTCTAGGTGAGTCTCAAATTCACTATGTATATAGCCAAGGATGACTTTTGTTCTAGTTGGTTTTCTGCTGCTGTGATAAACACCATGGCTGAGAGGAACTTGGGAGGACAGGGTTCTGTCATTTTACAGCAGTCATAGAGGGAAGCCAGCCATGGCAGAAGCTGAAGCAGGAACTGAAACAGAAACCATGGAGGATGCTGCTCACCAGCTTGCTCCCTCATTTGCTCTCTGTCAGCTTTCTTTCTTTAAATATTTATTTTAATTATATATTGTATGTGAGTGTTTACATGCAAGGTTCTCAACCAAGGAGGCTAGAAGTGTTGAATTCCTGGAGCTCAAGTTAAAGGCAGTCGTGAGTCATCCAATGTGGGTGCTGGGAACTGAACTCAGGCCCTCTGAAAGAGCATCCATGCCCCAATTGCTGAATTATCTCTCCAGACCTGTCTGCTAACTTTCTCTTCCTCTTTCTTTTCTTTTCTTTCTTTCCTTTTTTTCTTCCTTTCTTCCTCTTTCTTTTTCTTTCTGTCTTTTTATTTGTTTTGTTGTTGTTTTTCAAGACAGGGTTTAATTTTGTAGTAGTCCTGGCTGTCCTGGAACTCGCTCTGTAGACCAGGCTGGCCTCAAACTCACAGAAATTTGCCTGTCTCTGCCTTCTGAGTGCTGGAATTAAAAGTGTGTACCACCACCACCCAGCTCTGCTAGCTTTCTTATATAGCCAGGGTCCACCTGCCCAGCAATGGTGACACACACAGTGGGCTTGGCCATACCATACCAATCATCAATCTGTGCAATTCCTCAGTGTAAACAGATACTGCTCGTTTGTTTCCTGGCTGCCCAAACCTGAATAATTACACAGAAACTATATTAATTGTAACACTGTTTGACCTATTAGGTCAGGCTTCCTATTAACTAATTCTTTCATCTTAACTCATTTCTTTTTTTTTTTTTTTTGGTTTTTCAAGACAGGGTTTCTCTGTGGCTTTGGAGCCTGTCCTGGAACTAGCTCTTGTAGACCAGGTAGGTCTCGAACTCACAGAGATCCGCTTGCCTCTGCCTCCCGAGTGCTGGGATTAAAGGCGTGCGGCACCATCGCCTGACTCATCTTAACCCATTTCTATTAATCTGTGTATTACCATGATGCTGTGGCCTACCAGTAAAGTTCTGGTGGTGGCTTTCTCCTTCAGCAGCTACTTGACTCTGCTTACCCTCTCTCTCTTTCCATATATATATATGGCCAAAGTAGCTTTATTCTTATTTATTTATGTATTTATTATGTATACAATGTTCTGTCTGTGTATATGCCTGCAGGCTAGAAGAGGGCACCAGACCTCATTACAGATGGTTGTGAGCCACCACGTGGTTGCTGGGAATTGAACTCAGGACCTTTGGAAGAGCAGGCAATGCTCTTAACCACTGAGCCATCTCTCCAGCCCCAAGCAGCTTCATTCTTTAGCCAATAAGAGTAACACATATACCGAAGGACATCCCACATCACCTCAGTCAGGGTCCTTTGGATGACCCTTGACAGTTGACTCTAACTAGGACCAACCTTGATCCTCTAGCCTCAACCTCCAGCCCAAGACTTCATTTGAACTGAAATTCTGTCCTTTCTGGCCTCACCACTACCTTCTCCCCTGGGAAAATTGCTAAACATAGCACCTTAGCCTACCCCATACCCCATCCTCTTATTTACGTTACTGGCCTTCAGCTATTTGGGATCTCTCTCTCTCTTTTTTTTTTTTGTGACTGTGAAGGGCAAGCTTGGTCCTTGTAGTCCGGCATGGTGATACATGCCTTAAACCCAGCTTTCATGGGAAGCACCCTGGAAGTAGAGACAGGAGGATCTCTGTGAGTTCAAGGCCAGCCTGGTTTACAGAGCGAGTTCCAGGACAGCCAGGGCTACACAGAGAACTCCTATCTTGAAACACACACGCACACACACACGAAAAAAGGTCTTTGAGGCCTGATGATGATTGGGAAATTTCTGACAGCATATGCAGGCAGGATGGAATGGAAATGAAACCAAAGGCTGGGAGGACAGTACAGTGTAGCTATAATCCCAACAAGGTAAGCTATGACCAGGGGAAGATGGAGCTGAAGGGTTACATCGTGACATCTGAGATGAGCTCAGTTAGGTGGCAGGAATCGGGTGTTAGTATTTGTTGGCTACTCTGACTACTCTTTGTAAAGCATGCTCTTGATTGCTCTTTTGTTTACTTCCTTCTTAGCCCTTTTCACAGCCTGTAATTACTTTGTTTATGTACATATATCTGCTTCCAGAAAGCAGAATCCTGTAAACTAAAGGAGGGCTGCAGCTCTGACCACTCTTAGTGGAGTCAGTGCCTGTCATTTATCAGATGTTTTCAGTAAATCTGAGGTCTGAATAATAGCTCAGTCCAGAAACAAAGTCCACAAAGTCAGGAGGAGATGTGTGATCCTTGGACAAAGTTAGAGGGGTTAGGATTCCACGTGGATGTCGTTGAAGTCGGTGGTGGCTTTAATCCCAGCACTCTGGAGGCAGAGGCAGGTGGATATCTGAGTTCGAGGCCAGCCTGAACAACAGCACGAGTTCCAGGACAGCCCGGGCTACATAGAGAAACCCTGTCTAGAAAACAATAACAAAACCTCGAATACCAAGCTCTGTTCTACAAACCCATTGTACGGTCCCGGACCAGGTAAGACAGGCTCCAAAGCGTGATTTTCCATAGTCCCCAAAGAGGGCAGCACTAGGCTAGGCTTATGGGTTCTGTCCCAGAGCACGGGAAGCTTACGGGAGACCGCCCGGGTTGGTGACGTGCACTGAGGAAAGTTTGCGCCACCCTTGCCTCTCCTCTCCCAACTGTAACGCTGTAGAGGCCTCGGGACATCCGGTCTCCATTACGACTTCAGCAAGAAGAAAGAAAGGGGCTGCCTTTGGCAGGACACGTAGTCACCACGTGGACGGGGTAGCAGAGAGAAAAAAAGAGGAGCAGCCTTGCACCTGTCGGGCTGACTGGCACTACCGCGGCGCCTTTAAGGCCGGGGCGGGAGGCGTGGTCTTGAAGTACGTCCGGGCAGGGGGAGGATCTTTCCGGGCGGGGCTTCTCCAAGCCTGCCTGCCAGGAAAGGGGAGGAGCTCGCGATGACGAGACACCCGGGAGGGGGCAGGCGTTCATTGATAAAAACGCCGGGCTCCCTCGGGCGCGCTCGCAGCGTAGAGAAACCAGGCAGCGCCACGCGCAGCCGGGGCCGGGCGGAACGGAGAACCAGCTCGGGCCGGCACTGCGCCGCGCCGCCCGCATGGAGCCCGCCGCCGGCTTCTTGTCCCCGCGCCCCTTCCCGCGCGCGGCCGCCCCGCCCGCGCCCCCCGCCGGCCCGGGGCCGCCTGCTAGTGCCTCGCCGCGGTCGGAGCCAGAGGTGCTGGCCGGGCCAGCGGCGCCGGACCCGGGTCGCCTTATCACCGACCCATGCAGTGGCCGTACCTACATCAAGGGCCGCTTGTTGGGCAAGGTAAGTCGGGGGCTTTGGGGTGGCGCTGACGGAGGTAGTGGCGAGCCCTCGGGGTCCGGTCCTGTCTCCCTGGAGCGCTCGGACCGAAGCATCCTCCTCCTCTTAGGGGGGCTTCGCCCGCTGCTATGAAGCCACTGACACCGAAACCGGTGTAGCCTACGCGGTCAAAGTCATCCCGCAGAGCCGCGTCGCCAAGCCGCATCAGCGCGAGAAGGTGGGTCCAGGCCCTGAGGACCAAGGGGTAGGGAGGGGATCGTGGCGTGGGAACCCTAGAAAGATGACGATCTCGCGCCCTCGTCGCAGATCCTAAACGAGATCGAGTTGCACCGAGACCTACAGCACCGCCATATCGTTCGCTTTTCGCACCATTTCGAGGATGCTGACAACATATACATTTTCCTGGAGCTCTGTAGCCGAAAGGTCCGGAATGGGGGTGGGGGGATTCATCGGTTACAGGGGTGGGAAAGGAAGAAAGCTGGTTCTTAATATCCAAAACTGGGTTCCTGTCGTCCTTAGCAAGCACAGATGGAGGGCGGGTCTGGGAAGACAAGCAGGGACTGAAACAGTGGCTTTCTGCAGTCCCTGGCCCACATCTGGAAGGCCCGGCACACCCTTTTGGAACCAGAGGTTCGCTACTACCTGCGCCAGATCCTTTCTGGCCTCAAGTATTTGCACCAGAGGGGTATCCTGCACAGAGACCTCAAGCTGGGTGAGATTCCTGGGTCTGTTTGGAAGGGTGGGGATCTGGGAAGGGAAGAGAGGCAGTGAGGAATCTGACCCGTCTTTCTGCCACTCTCTAGGAAATTTTTTCATCACTGATAACATGGAACTGAAGGTGGGGGATTTTGGGCTGGCAGCTCAGTTAGAGCCCCCGGAGCAGAGGAAAAAGTGAGTGGGGGTGGGGGTGGTCACAGTCTGTATGTGACACTGATGGTGTCCAGTGTGACGGTGTGTATGTGGAAAGCAAGGTGACCTGATGTGTGCTTGGGATAAACAGGGATGGGGTGATGGGCTGTCTGTATGTGTGAAGGTAGAGATGGCCACTCAGACCGGCGGGTACCCTGAGTCCCTGACACAGATGGGAGTCTAAGGAGTTTTGGAAACGTATGGCTGATCTGTCTGTGTTGGATGGGGAAAACAGACCAGGCAGTGAGCGTTTGTCTGTGAGACTGACTGTGGGAATGACAGGACATGATACCCTTATGTCTAAGAAGATCCCTGCAGCGGGGTGTGTGTCACACAGATAGCATGGGTGGCAGGTGAGTGTTTATGGAGGGTATGACAGCTGGTGTTGGTTGTGTGCTGCACAGACTGTGGGAGGTGACAGCCTAATGAGTGTTTGACAGACGGGAGTGGGGGAAGGGATCAGCCGTAGACCCTCTGTACTGACCTTGGGAGAGGGGGCTACGATGGGGTCAGGCCTCCTCCTGTGCTGCAGAGCAGCTGTGCAGCTGGACAAGACGGGTGGGTGAGGACTCAGCTGCCATTCTCAACATCCATTGTCCCAAGACAAGCAGGAGCTCTCTGGCCTTTGGTGACAGGCAGCTGCTTTGTCTGAACTCACAGCAGGGGCAGGAATGGGGGTGGGTACTAGGCTGGGTCTGAGCCTTCCCCTTTCCACCCTACCCTCTTTCAGGACCATCTGTGGCACTCCCAACTATGTGGCCCCAGAAGTGCTGCTGAGACAAGGCCATGGCCCCGAGGCAGATGTGTGGTCACTTGGTTGTGTCATGTGAGTGCCAAGGTCATTAGCAAATGGGCAATAGGTGCATGGATGGGGTGTTTTCCAGTACTTGACTCCTGGTCTCCCATTCCTGGGCACAGGTACACACTCCTGTGTGGGAGCCCCCCATTTGAGACAGCTGACCTGAAGGAAACATACCGCTGCATCAAGCAGGTTCATTACACATTGCCTGCCAGCCTCTCACTACCTGCCCGTCAGCTCCTGGCTGCCATTCTTCGGGCTTCACCCCGAGACCGCCCGTCTATTGAACAGATCCTACGCCATGACTTCTTTACAAAGGTCTGTGGTTCTCCAGACACTGCGGTTCCGTCTGCCTGCATGTTCTCAAAGGATGAAAGAGCAGGACCCTTGGGGGTCTCACTTCTCTGTTTGCTTGGCTCTCATCCTCAGGGCTATACCCCTGATCGGCTTCCTGTCAACAGCTGTGTGACAGTCCCAGATCTGAACCCCCCCAACCCTGCGAGGAGTCTGTTTGCCAAAGTCACCAAGAGCCTGTTTGGCAGGAAAAAGAACAAGAGTGAGTCAGGCGTCAGGGTATAGAGCAGTGGCTTGTTACATTCATCTGAGTAGGGGGTGGTTCTAGTGGGGGTACCTGTAGACTCTTGGGGAGAACATGTGTGTCTAGACACATGGGAAGACCTGCCTGTGTGTGAACACTTTGGGAAATGTGGTCAGACAGGACACTGAGGGCTGTATTCCCTCACCCGCAGATAAGAACCATTCTGAGGAACGGGATAACGTCTCCTGTTTGGTGAGCGGCCTGATGCGCACATCCCTTGGTCATCCGGATGTCAGGCCTGAGGTGAGGTGCTCACGTGAGCATTATTCCCCTGACTCACCCTGACCCTAGCAGCTGAGGGAAGCCCAGCATGAAAGGCTGATGAAGCATCCAGCCTCGTGGTGGCCTAATTGGCGGTGTCTCATTAGCCAGCTGAGGCTGACCTAGGGTGCCCTGAGAGCCGCCAGGGACAGGGCTGGGCCCTGAACTTTCAAGGATTTGGATTCTGAGACCTAATCTCACTCCTTCTCTACCAACTGTCCAGGCTCCAGCAGCTTCAGGCCTGGCCCCTGTCAGCTTGGTAGAGACAGCCGCTGAGGACAGCTCACCCCGTGGGACACTGGCAAGCAGTGGAGATGGTGAGGAGCCAGAAGATGAGAGGTGCTGGAGGAGGCTGGGGTGGAGACCAGGGGCCGAAAGGAAGTGGTTGGCCGAGGGACATAACCTGGGCCCAGGGAGGCTATTGCCTCAATGTCAGTGCCCTGTTCCCTCAGGGTTTGAAGAAGGTTTGACTGTGGCCACAGTGGTAGAGTCTGCCCTCTGTGCACTGAGAAACTGTGTGGCCTTCATGCCCCCAGGTAAGGCTGGGCTCTGGTCCATGCAAATAGTTTGGAAAGTTCTCTTTGACCTAGAGACCAGGGAAAGTCTTCACTCCCTCCTCTCCTGTAACAGCGGAACAGAACCCAGCCCCATTGGCACAGCCAGAACCTCTGGTGTGGGTCAGCAAGTGGGTTGACTACTCCAACAAGTTTGGCTTTGGGTATCAGCTGTCCAGCCGCCGTGTAGCCGTGCTCTTCAACGATGGCACACACATGGCCCTGTCAGCCAATAGGAAGTAAGTGCTATATTGGAGCGCTTTGTATTTAGGCTGTTGTACCAAGCAGAGTTGCACCAGGTGTTTCTGTGCGCTCAAATCCAAAGGGGAGGAACGATAACGCCAGGCTCCTTCTCTGCCTTCTACTTTCTGTCAGGATCGTGCACTACAACCCCACCAGCGCGAAGCACTTCTCCTTCTCTGTGGGGTCTGTACCCCGTGCTCTGCAGCCTCAGCTGGGCATCTTGCGGTATTTCGCCTCCTACATGGAACAGCACCTCATGAAGGTGTGTAGGCTGCAGTGGGGGGACGTTAGGGACTTAGGCATCTTTGATGTCTTCTGATTCTCCATTGTTGATGAGGGGGGAAGGGTGGCTCAAGGGTAGTGATTGTAAGGGCAGGAGACAGCCATAGGGAGAGACCCAGTTCATGCCAGTCTAGTGACCTGACCTGCCTGTTCTCCCAGGGCGGAGATCTGCCCAGTGTGGAAGAGGTAGAGGTGCCTGCCCCACCCTTGCTGTTGCAGTGGGTCAAGACTGATCAGGCCCTGCTCATGCTGTTCAGTGATGGCACTGTCCAGGTAAGAGCCCATCCTGGAGTTGAAGGGATGGTCGTAGGCCCAGGGTTCTGGGAAGGTGTGTGAGTCTGGTGCTCAAGCCCTGAACGCTGTTTGTTACCTTCTGTGCACAGGTGAACTTCTATGGGGACCACACAAAGCTGATCCTCAGTGGCTGGGAACCTCTCCTTGTGACTTTTGTGGCCCGAAATCGCAGTGCTTGTACTTACCTCGCCTCCCACCTCCGGCAGCTGGGCTGCTCCCCAGACCTGCGGCAGCGGTTGCGCTATGCTCTGCGCTTGCTCAGGGATCGAAGTCCTGCTTAGGTTCCAACCTGCAGAGCAGGCTGTGATCCAGACCCCAGGCCTGTGCCTGAAAGACTTGGGCCCTTACCGTTGTGGCCCTTCCTGTCCCTTTGGTGCCTCACTGGGGGCTCTGGGCTGAGTCCCCCAGGGAATCAGGGACCAGCTTTACTACAGTTGGGGATGGCCTGTCCTCCCTGTCTCTTACCCTTTCTCCCTGAGATAAGCCTGAGCCTTAGCTCCCAGCTAGGGGGCATTATTTATGGACCACTTTTATTTATTAACACATTTATTTATTGGGATGTGAGCCCCAGGGGGGCCTCCTCCTGGGATAATAAACGGTTTTTCAGAACTTAAAGGCTTTATCATTCCCAGTAAACCGCGTGGACAGTAGCCACAGCGAACAGTGAAGTGTTGGTGAAAGTGGCAGAGGCCAGTCCATCATGCACTGCATCCCAGAGTGCCCGGCTGGCCACATGCACGCCCTGTCTCTCGCGTGGTCCCAGGACCACACTGCACACCAGTTTGTAGCGGGGTAGGCTGAGCTCCCGCACACGTATGCGTATCTGTTCACACAATGCCTGTGCCAGTTTCCCCGCCTCAGTACCCGAGTAGCAAACATTGCTCAGCCCTGCATCCAGTGCTGCCTCCAGGACACGCTGAGCGCTTGCAGCTTCCCAGCACTCGCCTGGCGCTGGTTCGGTGCGGTATGAGGGTGCCATCCGACGGGCAGGCATGATGGGTAACCCAGAAAAGCTAACTCGTGAACCTAAAGGGGGCATTAGACCCAGGGATGATCGTCGACCTCCAAGACCTACTAGGGGTCCTGCCAGTGAGTTGCGGCGTGAAAAGGATGGGTGTAGGCTCAGCAGGGAGCCGCGACGGGAGGCTGGGCCTGGGCCTACAGGTCGGGTCTCATCAATGCTGGCCAGGTGACCTCCAGACTTCCCTGGTAGTAATTTCAGAGCCAGGTCTTTGGTAGTATCCTCTTCCGGGCGTCCTGATTGCAGAGTCCTGCCAGCCATGGCTCTGCCTGCTGGAAGATCCACACTTAGGAGTGGCCCTTAATGGCTCAGATCTCCCTACAGCCAGCCTCTTGCTTAGGGAAGCTGAGGTTTCTTTTCTTTCTTTCTTTCTTTCTTTCTTTTTTTCTTTCTTTCTTTCTTTTCTCTCTCTCTCTTTCTTTCTGTGTGTTTGAGACAATGTCTCACATGACCTCCAACTCTTTGTGTGGCTGAGGCTGGCCTTGAACTCCTTCCTCCTGCCTCTAGCCCCTAAGTGGTGGAATTACAGTACGTGCCACCACACTCAGTGCCTCCGTAGTAGACTGTAGGCATATATCACCATGTCTAGCTCCTCCATATCCCTTTCTTACCTGTATCTTTGGAACCAGTAGATCAAATTGCGTGGGCTGCTTAGAGAAGGTTAAGAGCTGCTAGAGATACAAGCAAGGGAAGGGGCTGCTCAGTCTGCGATTAGGGAACCTCTGCCCAGAGTTCTCCCTTGGTCACTGTGGAGCTGACGAGGTGAGCAGGAACTCCACTTCGTTTCTCCCCTCCCATTTGATTTCACCAGCACAACATGGGGACATGAAATTGGTTTCTGGATTTCTTCAATCCATAGCCAGAAGGGGCAGACCCAACTCCATCACTCCCATAGATCTCTCTGGCCTCAGAAGCATGGAACTTAATTGTCTTCCCTGCTCTAAGTAGGCTGTGACTTATCTCCCCCTTGCCCTGTTGCATCTGGAGGCGGGTGACGAGTGAAGCAACATCCATCCTCCTCCTTAGGTCTCTCACTCCTTCAGAATCATCTGTGGGGTGGATGCCCTCTCCTGAAACTCCCTCAGGCACCTGACTCACCTGTAGCCTTTGACCTCCAAGCTGTGCTGGTCCCCAGTCTTCACTAAACTGCCCTCCCTGCCAGGCCTGTAGGTGGTGAAGGCTTATGTTGTGCAGTTACCATGGGGCTGCTGTGGCAAGCCATGCCACTCCCTCCCAGAACTCCTCCCTCCAGCCAAACTCTGGAATAACCTAAGCGTTACTGCTATGAGCACCTGCTGGGGGGAGGAAAGGTACCCTGAGTTATGGGGGGAGGCAGTCCACAGGGGCTTCGAGTTCTAAAGCATCACAGACAAGGGGGCAGGTGTAGAGAGGTGTGCTCGACAGGAAGGTGTTTGCTTCTGAGACACTATTTCTTATGAAGTGGCCAGTCAACTGGCCTGGCCATTTGTGAACAGATCACAGGGGCCTGGGAGGTGCTAACATCTTGAGACTACGGGGGTGACTTCTTAGGAATCCAGTATCTGGGCTCACAGGAAGGAGGACGTCATAGTTTTACATTCTCCCATCAGCCTCAACAAGGACAAACATTTCCGTTTCAGGGCAGAACTAGGGTGGGGCTTGGATGACTTCCTTACGCCAGAGCTGTGTGCTGAGGAGGGGAGGCCTTTTGGCTCAGTGGGAAAGACCCAGGCCTGGCACGGCCATGACTCAGCCGTGCCCTGGAACTTGTCCCCAGATGGCCATGCCTCCTTTATCACCCAGTACATAATACCTCTCCCCCTAGGGATGATTGCCTCTCGGTGATGCCAGAACCTGTGATGCTTCTCTCGCCTTGCCTGCCCTACTCTGGGAGGCATGGGGCTGCCCCTCCCAGGCAAACTTAAGTCTGAGCTCTGAAAGCCACACTTAGGGGTAAGAATCTTCCCTGATGAGGTGATGATGTGACTGAATCCCTAGGGAAGGGATTGGAGGGCAGAGGCCTTACATTCTGAACCCAGTGTAGGCAGGAGCCAGCACTAGGACCCTCCAACTCTTAAAACCCTTCTACCGCCGAAATATTTTCCTAGGCGGATAGGGAGATGGGCGGGGCCTCCTCAGGCTCAGCTCCAGTTTCCATGGAAACTCACAGGCTTCCCATCCAGCCGCTGCCTGGGCAGGCTCCCAACCTGGGCCTCATCCACAACCAGCTTCTCCGGGATCATAGGCCTGCCTAGCGGCAGCTTCTCTGGGTCCTCTCTAAACCCGCATCGCTTACCTGAACCTCAGGTTTTCTTTAGGGCCTCTTTTGTCCTTGAACTTCAGCTCCTCAGCAAACGGGCCTCTATAGCTCCTGTCCTCCCTCTCAGGCCTTTCTTGCCTCACTAGGCCTGGTTGGGCCTCCTAGGCCATTCCACCCTTTGTTCTGCTGCTCATCTCACATATGGAGAACCCAGGACTGGTTGTGCATGGGCAGGCTGCTCCCTTTTCCACAGCACTCCGAAGTCTTGTCAACAACCCCAGTACAGGTGAGGCAGTGACTCCCTGGTGGGTTTTCCTTAGCTTGCTCTCAGGGGCCTATGAATTTGAGGAGGCTAAGGGTGAAGAGGCCAGGAAAGCAGTTTGCCTCCTTGGTGAACTCAGTCTATGAGGAAGTCAAGTAGAGACGGTGTCTAATGGCCTGTGTCCATGCTATCCTGAGAGTCAGAGGTGGGGGCAGTGAGGGATAGACAGCTGTGTGAACTCAGGCAAAGCCCTTCCTTCTCTGGATTGAAGGAGGAATCCCCAACCCCCTCAGCCCTGAAAGGTGGGATTTGATCTGACTCACTCCCATTGGGTATTCATTTAAGTGCTAGACTTCTTTCCATGAAGAGACAAGAGTGGAGGACTCTGGGGATTCGTAAGAGGAAGGAACCCAAAGGATTGGGTCAGAGACCCAGACAGGAAGTAGTTCAAGGTTGCTGACCGCCCACGGCTTGCTGAAGAGGCTAGTGCTGTCTGAAACCAGGAATAGAGTTTACTGGGGGCAGGGCTGGTCATGGAGACGGATTGCCTCTTCCCGTCCCCGCTGTCTGTCTCAGAGGTTGCCTGCTCCCTAGTGGCTGTCATAATTCTCTTTTTCATGAGGGCAGAGTGTTACAGTCTGGCCTAAAGGGTGGAACCTTAGGCCTTGAGCCTGGGAGGAGGAGGCAGGGGAAGCTGAAGCTTTCTCTGCTGCCGTCCCCTGTACCTTATGCAGGGCTTCAGAGGCCCAGAGGCTGGGGCCGGAAGTGATCGCGAAGATGGAAAATGTGGTCTCACCTCATGATGGTGCATCACTGCCATGTCTGCTCACAGTCTGTGTGCTCTGCACCCCACATCCTCACACCCTCCTACGGAGGAAGAGTGAAAATGCTGAGCTGGCATCTTGTGGGCGCTGTACCGCGAGGGGTTTCCTTGCCCCCGGGACTCAGGCTGGAGAGTCATCAATCTTGTTCGCATGAACCCTGGCATCCCCTTTGCCCAAGCATAGTCAACTCCTCCGAGACCCGTGGTCACGGCTGAGAAGTCTGAGAGTCAAAGACAGAGAGTCACAGCGTGGAAGGGGGACTAGAGTTTAGGCCTGTGTCTCCCGGGCGTGGGCTTTGACCTTACATAAAAAGAAACTCAGTCTCAGTGTGGCAGAGGCAAAGCCAAAAGAGTGATCTAGGTTCAAGATTCCCTTCTCTGGCTCTCTGTCCTCTCTTCCACAGCGATGTTTGCTTTGTGGTTGGTCAAGAACGGCAAGAGGTGTTTGCCCACCGGTGCTTGTTGGCCTGTAGATGCAACTTCTTCCAGAGACTTCTGGGGACAGAGCCGGGCCCTGGGGTACCTAGTCCTGTGGTGCTAAGCACTGTGCCAACCGAGGCCTTCTTAGCTGTGCTGGAGTTCCTGTACACCAACAGTGTCACTCTGCACCGCTACTCTGTGAGCCTACTGAGCAGGGGTCCGGGGAGGGGATGGGCTGGGGATACAAGAGGCAGGGGTCTGCCCATTCTGCTGGGGGTTGAGGGGTAGGGGAAACTCCCTTCTGTTCCCTCAACCGCCATTCCCTGTGCAGGTGCTGGAGGTGCTGACAGCAGCTGTGGAATATGGGCTGGAGGAACTTCGAGAGGTGGGTGTCTCAGGCAGGCCATCTTGCTTCCCTCGCCTTAGTTCGTAGCCTCCTTCACACAGACTGACCTTCTCATGCAGACAGAAGGATGGACACAGGATCTGCACATGCTCAGTGTGTGCTGAGCGAGCATCGGAAGTATTTCTGGCTGGTTCTGCAGTACAAGGGTAAATTGGTTTTGGCCCATAATTGGATGGAGAGAGACACATGAAGACACTTGACATGCATGGGCCGTGGTGTTGCAGGCTAGTATCCCAGCATCTGGAAGCTGGGGAGGATGGCAAGTTTAGGTAGTTCAGGCTAGCCTTGACTACAGAGTGAGACTTAAGTCTCAAAAAGCTAAACTGAAAAGCAGGGGTCTAAGTGGGATAGGCAGACTGCTGATGTATGGAGAGAGATTCCTGGAGAAGGAAACTTCTGTGTTAGAGCTCGAAGAACAAGTAGGGTTTTGTTCAGGAGAGTGGGAAGATGACTTTATAGTCACAGGGCATTCAAGGAGCTGCTTAGATATGTGGTGTGGGTGAACTGGAAGGGTACCAGGAGGCTGGTCATGCAGGTGCTTCAAGAATTTGTGCTTTAGGCTGGAAGGGTAATTCAGTGGTAGAATACTTGCCTAGTATGCTACAGGCCCTGGGTTCAATTCCCAGCACTAGCCAGGTGTGGTGGGTGGTATATACCTGTATTTCCAGAACCCGTTAGACAGAGTAGAGAGGAGGATAAAACCAAGTTCATGGCCACCCCAGTCTACAGAGTGAGTTCTAGGCCAGCCAAAGCTACACAGCAAGGCCCTGTCTCAACTTTCCCTCTCCTGGACCCCTTTCAATGCAAGGGTGGTATATACTCACCAAATGCTTTGGGCAAGGGAGCTAAGGGAGAAAAAGGATTGAAAGATAAGGAAAAAAGGAAACGCCTGTCCAGCCAGTCAGATTAGTGTCAAAGTCAAGAGGGTGTGGCCAAGCCGGAAATGGCCCTCCAAGAGAGGTGGGTGGCTGAGAAGAGACAGCTGGCACCACCCAGTGCTTTTCTGGAAGACAGGGAGATGTCAAGCATGAAATTTAAGGTTCTGTTAAAAATAGAAGTGTTGTTGAGTTAAGGAGGGGAACCAGTGCAGGAAGACAGTGAGGGAAGAGGAGGCTGGAGTTTTGGATGAGTCTCAGTGGAGAGAGGTGTACTAGGGCGCTTTGGGCTTGCTTTGCTAGCCTCCAGGCCCTCTAGGCTTGCTAAATCACAGGTCCCAACAATTCCCTGTTTCCCAAGTCTGGGAGGTCAGGATGGCACCGGGGCTGCTGGGAGTCTGAATGACTCACAGCTTCTAGGGTAGGACTTGAGGTCTTGAAGCAAGGACACCACCATACAATTCACATTCGTTTCTGTCCCCAGTTATGCCTGGAGTTTGTGATGAAGGTTCTGGATGTGGAGTTGGTTTGTGAGGCCCTGCAGGTGGGTATTGCTGGGCAGCCCTGGGGAGTAATCTGATTTTTAGAATGTGGCCCTGGCCTCTCCACATGCCAGAAGCCTTGACTGACAAGAACCTAAGAATGACGTAAGAACCAAAAAAAAAAAAAAAAAAAGAAAGAAAAAGAAAAGAAAGATATGAGGGCGTGTACGCTCAAGGACACTTATGAGATAAACTCTGCCCAGATCTGTGGGGTGTAGAGTACACCAGTAAGGTCAGACGTAGGAGGAAGAGTCAAAGGGCTGGGAAAGGCAGGCATGGTGACACACACCTTTAATCCCAGCACTCAGGAAGCAGAGGCAATCAAATCTGAGTTTGAGGCCAGCCTGGGCTACATAGTGGTCTTGTATTAAGAGTGGGAAATGGAGCCGGGAGGTGGAAGTGGCACATGCCTTTAATCCCATCACTGGAGAGGCAGAAGCAGGTGGATCTCTGAGTTTGAAGCCAGCCAGGGCTACACAGAAACAAGTGGGAAATGGCTCTAAGCAGAGATAGGGGGAAGGTGGGATGTGGTGTTTAAAAGCCAAACTTGGGCTCCCAGATGGAGTTTGAAGGACCTGAACATGGTCCTCAGGTCTAATTTCATGAGACATTGCATGTGCTGTCAGCCTCCCCATTCGGATGGCGCTCAGGCTTGTGATAGTCCCTAGTATGCAGAGCTGGGTCACACGGCCTCTCCAGTCTCTAGTCTGACCACCTTCACTCTGTTCTCAGGTTGCTGTAACCTTCGGCCTGGGGCCGCTGCAGGAGCGGTGCATAGCCTTCATAGAAGCTCACAGCCAGGTACAGCTTCCAGCATTATTATTCTTGTAGCCTGTCTTCCCTATATCACTCTTCTCTGCTCTGATCAAATACACCGATCCATAGGAGGCTCTACGCACCCGCGGCTTCCTGGAGCTATCGGCCACTGCGCTGCTGCCCGTGCTACGCAGTGACATGCTCTGCGTGGACGAGGCTGAGCTGGTCAAGGCAGCCCGAAACTGGGCGCGTGTGGGCGCCGTGAGTGGGACTTGGGGGAGGCGAGGGCGAAGCGGCGCAGGCCGCAGGAACTCGGCAAATGGACGGCAGGGCACAGGCCGTCGCTCCGCCGAGGCTCAAGGATCGCTTCCATAGGCGGTGTTGGAGCGACCGGTGGCCGAGGTGGCGGCTCCAGTGGTTCGAGAGCTGAGACTGGCTTTGCTGGCCCCGGCGGAGTTGAGCGCCCTGGAAGAGCAGAACCGACAGGAGCCGCTCATCCCGGTGCGGACGCGAGTACCCGGGGTCAGATCCACTCTGCCACGTGGGGATGAGGAGCCAGGGCCCTTGCCAGGGACTTCGGACTGCATGGGGTGACCCTCCTTCTCCTACAGGTGGAGCAAATTGTGGAGGCGTGGAAGTGCCATGCCCTACGGAGAGGAGATGCGGCCCGGGGCGCACCGTGCAGGCGGCGAAGGGGAACCCTGCCCCGGGATCACCACCGTTTTCTGGACCTCCGTTTCAAATGATCCACTTCCGGAATTTGGGAGGCATTTGATCACACTCCAAACTACAGCTCCCGAGGTGCTCTGCGCCCGAAGCGGGCTTCCGCCCCCAGCAAGCCCTGCGAGCCGGAGGCCGGAAAGACCATGTAGGGGGCGGGCCAGTGCCAGTGGACCCAAGGTTGGAGTTGTGTCTCGGGCTCGGGCGACGCCCTGAGGCCGGAAGCGAGTGTGGCATCTGTTCCATGAGCTCACACCGCATCCTGCTGCGGGCCACTCCTATGTCACTCCTATTCGGTTGACGCTGTTATCTATTTAGCGCATCCCCCTTAACAACAAATCAGCTTCCTGGCTCAGCGCGGAGCTTCTCATCTCCTCTCTCCCAGTCCCGTAAATACTGTTTCTCATTTCTGCGGGTCAGGAACCAGGATCTCATTCTTGCTTACCTCATGCCCTTTCTCCCTTCCAATAGTACTTTCGAGTTGGTTTAGTCTGCAGCCTATCTTTTGTCACTTTTGGGGATCTTTTTCTGCCATTACCCCGCCAGGGCTCCCTCACTCCCCCCCCCCCCAGTGCACACTGCATCCCTGTGAGGGTCCCATCGTTATGATTGTCACGCCCTTCCCTTAACGGCATTTCAGGACAAGGTACTAAAGTTTCTAGAAAGCGGTTCTTAACACTGAGTTTGGGAGTTCCAGAATTAACTTTTTTGGGGGGTAGGAGGTGGGTAATCTCTCACTGTGTAACCCCAGCTGGCCTAGAACTCACTTTGTAGGCCAGGCTAGCGTGAACTCACAGAGCTCTGACTGCCTCTGCCTCCCTGGTACAGCGATTAAAGGCATCATGTACTATTGCAGCTAAATTAAAAACAACAAAAAAGCTGGACAGTGGTGGCACACGCCTTTGATCCCAGCACTAGGGAGGCAGAGGCAGGCGGCTCTCTAAACTTGAGGCCAGATTGGTCTGCAGAGCAAGTACCAAGACAGCCAGGGCTACACAGGGAAACCCTGTCTCGGAAATTTAAAAACAAAACAACCCACAAAAACCTCTTAAAGAGATGGGAAGGAATATTAACTGTTGCTCAGGCTGGTCTGGACTTACTGGGCTGAAACGGTTCCGCCTCAACACCCCTACTGCTTCAACACCCCTACCTTCAGTAACTGGAACTACTATGATATTAGATGTATATTATATTTTTTTTCCAAGAAAAATCACCACTGCCTGGCTCCTAGCAAATAATTTTAAAGGAGTTGTAAAGCAAGATTTAAAAATGAAG
Source organism: Ondatra zibethicus (assembly GCA_004026605.1). Taxonomy (NCBI): domain Eukaryota; kingdom Metazoa; phylum Chordata; class Mammalia; order Rodentia; family Cricetidae; genus Ondatra; species Ondatra zibethicus. Next base: position 182,184 of record PVIU01000380.1, on the reverse strand, counting down.
GACAGTGGACAATTTAAAAGGAAATAAAATTATAATTCTGATATATAAAAATGTTTGCTTATGGAGTAAAGATGGCTATTCATATTCTCTCTCAAGATTGAACAGGGGGCTGGAGAGATGGCTCAGATGTTAAGAGCACTGACTGCTTTTCCAGAGTTCCTGAGTTCAATTCCCAGCAACCACATGGTGGCTCACAGACATCTATAATGAGATCTGGTGCCCTCTTCTGGTCTGCAGGCACACATGGAAGGAATGTTGTATACATAATAAATAAATAAATAAAGGTTGAACAGGTGGCTCCCCAGTGGTTACCCTTGTTTGAATAGTGAACACTGAAAGGAATTTGCTGCTTGCATGTCTGTAATTCTCTTGCTTTTGGTTACTTTATTCTGTACCAACTTTCGAGGCCGTGTACTAAGCCTGTGGCACTTCCATTAGCGTGGCTGTAGCACTGTGATGAAAAGAGCCTTCTAAGTCGTTGTCAGGAGCTCGGAAATCATTCATGTTTCTGTTTTTTTTTAATTTATTTATTATGTATACAGTGTTCTGCCTGCATATATGCCTGTATGACAGAAGAGGGTGCCAGATCTCATTACAGGTGGTAGTGAGTCACCATGTGGTTGCTGGGAATTGAACTTAGGACCTCTGGAAGAGCAGTCAGTGCTCTTAACCCCTGAGCCATCTCTCCAGCCCCCATCATTCATGTTTCTTGAATCCAACAATCCTTCACTTGAGGACAGAACACTCGACCTCTCATGCAGGCAAAGACTGCTGTCTTCTGAACATGTGTTCACAAGGCAAGCATAGCATGGTGGAATAGGCCTGTAAGTGGAAGCACTCAGGAAGTGAACATAGGATCAGCAGTTTGAGGCCAGCCTAGGTTAGTTACATGATGAGACCTTTTTCAAAAAAGCTGTTCTTCCAGAGGTCCTGAGTTCAATTCCTGAAACCGTCTGTAATGAGATCTGGTGCCCTCTTCTGGCCTGCCTGTCTACCTGCAGGCAGAATACTGTATACATAATAAATAAAATCTTAAAAAAAAAATAAACTGGGCATGTTGTCACACACCTTTAATCCCAGTTCCAGGCCACGTAAACTAGTGGTGGCCTGTGATTTAAGCACTATGACTGAAGCAGGATAGCCTGCTTGGGCAATACAGCAAGATCTAGTTTCAAAAAACAAAACCAAGAGGTCATAATGGCCCTCCTGACTCAGCTTCCCAAGTGATAGAATTAATGACAGGCATGGACTACCCCACCCCAGACTCTACATTCAAACCTCTATGAAAGAGAAGATAGAAAAAACAAGGCTTCCAAAATTTGATTATGAGCTGGATGTGGTGGTTCATATCTGTAATCCTAGCACTGGGAGCTGGACAGCTTTGCCTGCCTTCCAGACACCTGGAACACAGAATGAGAGGCTTTCCAAAAGCAAGCAAACTAAAGAGTGGTGGTGATGCTGGAGAGAAGGCTCAGCTGGGTCTGGGAAAAGTTCAGAGTTCAATCCCTAGGACCTGTCAGGTAGCTCACACGCACTCTGAACTCAAGCTCCAGGGGCTTTATTGTCTCTAGTCTCCATAGGTGTCTGAATGCCACATTCACATGCCCCCTCCCAGACATTATTAAAAATGTAAAAATAAGGTAAATCTGGCCAGGCGGTAGTGGCGCATGCCTTTAATCCCAGCACTCGGGAGGCAGAGGCAGGCGGATCTCTGTGAGTTCGAGACCAGCCTGGTCTATAGAGCTAGTTCCAGGACAGGCTCCAAAGCCACAGAGAAAGAAACCCCTGTTTCAAAAAAAAAAAAAAGGTAAATCTGAAAGAAAAAAATGTTGACTCAGAAGTGTTCCTCTTCATGGAAATGTTTGTGTGAAAGATGAAAGAGGTCAGTGATACGAAGAAAAACCAACCAGAGGATGGGTGTGTCCTTTTGTTTCCAGTCTCCCAGAGGTTCAGTGCCTCAGCTGCACGGTGTAGGTTAACACATGTGTTTCCTGCAAGTCAGTTGTGTCCTACGATCGTGATCATGGAAAACCATCCTCAGGGCTGGAACTCCAGCACCGTAGGTTTGCAAATGAGAAGGCTTCTGCCAGGCTTGGTTAAAGCAGCTGTGGGAATCTGCTTCTCTGCCTGGGACCTTGCCCTGTCTTCCCTCGTGCAATCTGGGATTGCTAAATTATTGGCCCCAGTGCTTGGGTGACTGTTTTGTTGTTCCAGACTGGTAGAGCACCCCCAGTTTCAGACTGAGCAGCCCAGCTCAGCACTCAGCAGCAGGACCACACAGGAGGCATGCCACCACCCCTCTGGCAGTTGTCATCCAGGTTATCTTTTTTTTATTTAATATTTTGCTTTTGGAAATAGGGTCTGTCTATATAGTCCTTGCTGTCCCAGAACTCACTAAGTAGACCAAGCTGGCTTTGAACTCACAGAGAGCCACCTGTCTCTGCCTCCTGAGTACTGAAATCAAAAAGTATGCTACCATATCTGGTTCCAGTTTTTTTTTTTTTTTTTTTTTTTGTTTGTTTTGAGACAGGGTTTCTCTGGGTAGCTTTGGTGCCTGTCCTGGAACTAGCTCTTGTAGACCAGGCTGGCCTCTAATTCAGAGATCCGCCTGCCTCTGCCTCCAGAGTGCTGGGATTAAAGGCGTGCGCCACCACCACCACCCAGGTTGTTTTGTTTTAGAACAGTGTCTGTTCTAAAGACAGTTTAGGCTGGTTTCAAACTCACAGTGATTCTCCAGCCTCAGCAAGGCTGAGATTCCCAGTATGAGCTGCCACACTCAATAGCATCCGGTTCCTCTTGAAGGATGATTGGACTGAGGAAAAGGGAAGCTGAGGAAGAACCTAGGCAGAGGGAATGCCAAGTTCAAAGTTATGGTGACACAAATAATAATGTGGCCCATTCTTGTCCAGAAAGTGGAGTGGTTTTTTTTTTTTTTAATGCTTTGTAGTGGACTGTGGAACACCAGTCCTCCCGTGTTTATTTTTTTCCATGATATTTATTGAGCTCTACATTTATCTCTGCTCCCCTCCCTGCCACTCCCCTCCCTCCTTCAACCCTCCCCCAAGGTCTCCATGCTCCCAATTTATTCAGGAGATCTTGTCTTTTTATACTTTCTACTTTCCACGTAGATTAGATCTATGTAAGTCTCTCTTAGTGTCCGTATTGTTGTCTAAATTCTCTGGAATTGTGGTCTGTAAGCTGGCTTTCTTTGCCTTATGTTTAAAAACCACCTATGAGTGAATACATGTGATAATTGTCTTTCTGTGTCTGGGTTACTTCACTCAAAATAATGCTTTCTAGTTCCATCCATTTTCCTGCAAAATTCAAGCTGTCGTTATTTTTTTCTGCTGTGTAGTACTCCATTATGTAAATGTACCACATTTTTCTTATCCATTCTTCGATCGAGGGGCATTTAGATTGTTTCCAGTTTCTGGCTATGACAAATAAAGCTGCTATGAACATAGTTGAGCACATGTCCTTGTGGCATGATTGAGCATATTTTGGATATATACCCAAAAGTGGTATTACTGGGTCTTGAGGAAGGTTGTTTCCTAATTTTCTGAGAAATCGCCACATTGACATCCATAGGGGTTGTACCAGCTTGCATTCCCACCAGCAATGCAGAAGTGTTCCCTTTTCCCCACAACCTCTCCAGCATAAGTTGTCATCAGTGTTTTTGATTTGGGCCATTCTTACAGGTGTAAGATGGAATCTCAGAGTTGTTTTGATTTGCATTTCTCTGATGACTAAGGATGTTGAACATTTCCTTAAGTGTCTTTCAGCCATTTTAGATTCCTCTGTTGAGAGTTCTCTGTTTAGGTCTGTGCTCCATTTTTTTATTGGATTATGTGTTCTTTTGGTGTCCAATTTCTTGAGTTCTTTG